>OY728151.1:832439291-832663291 GCA_963277665.1 Viscum album | reverse complement strand
AGGGGGTGTCCAGGAGGGATTTCTAGGGGGAGGGGTGTCCAGAGGGGGGTGTTAGAGGGGGGTCAGTGGGGGTGGCCATGGGGGTGTCCAGGGGGTGTCTAGGGGGTGTCCAGTGGGGGTGTCTCGGGGGTGTCCATGGGGTGTCCAGAGGGTGTCTAGGGGGTGTCCATCGGGGGTGTCCAATGGGCGTGTCTAGGGGGAGGGGGTGTCCAAGGGGGTGTCAAGGTGGTGTCCAGGGGGGGTGTCCAATGGGGGGGTGTCCAATGTGGTGTCTATGGGTTGTCTATGGTGGAGGGGCGTCCAAGGGTGGTGTCCAGAGGGTGTCCAGGGGGGTCCATGGGGGGGTGTCTATGGGGGGTGTCCAATGGGGGGTGTTCAGGGGGTGTCTAGTGGGGTGTCCAGGGGGTTTTTAGGTATCCAGGGGTGTCTAGTGGGGTGTCGGGGGGTGTGTAGGGGGAGGGGTGTCCATGGGGTGTCCAAGGGGGGTGTCCAGGGGTGTCTATGGGGTGTCCAGAGGGTGTCCAGAGGGTGTCTAGTGGGGTGTCCAGGGGTGGTGTCCTGTGGGGGGTGTCCAGTGGGGGGTTTCCAAGGGGTGTCCAGGGGGTAGGGGTGTCCATGGGGGTGTCTAGGTGTCTAGGGGTGTCTAGGGGCAGTCTGTCCAGGGGGGGATGGAGGGGCTGTAGGGGGAGTGGGGGATGTGGGGTGTATTTTTTATGAAATTAGAAGACCTATAGCCATTGTTTTAAATTGTATCTATAGTACCAATGTGGTATAATGTTCTGCCATGGTTTCAAATCTAGGCTATAGGGATATAGCCACGGTTTGAACGGTAGCTATAGGCTTTTATCCATGATTTAAACCATGGCTATAGGAATTTATCCACGGTTTGAATTGTGGATATTGGGATTTATCCATGGTTTGAAATCATGGATATAGGTCTTGTACTATAGCCATTCAAATAATATCGAAGGTCCAAGGAACCGTGGCTATAACTTATAGCCACAGTTTTCTAACTTATAGCCATATTTCAGACCATGTATATAGCCTTAATTTCTAGTAGTGGTCTGATAATGACGACTGCACTGAAACCTAAAACAAAATATAGGAATTTCCTGCACCAAAAACTTCTAATCAAAAATTCCTCAAATCATTAATCAAAATATCATTTCCTAAACATAACATGGTTAATGATGCACAATGTTTTCGACTAAAGGCATCTACCACTTTCATTGATTTTCTCAGATGGTAATTGACCGTGAAATCATAATCCTTTAGCAGTTTAGTCTATCTTCTCTACCTCATGTTTAATTCATTCTAAGTGAATACATAATTCAAACATTTATGGTCAATATATATTTTACATTTGGCTCCATATAAACGATGCATCTAAATTTTCAAAGGAAAAAACCATAGGTTCCAATTCCAAATCATGTGTGTGATAATTTAACTAATGAGGATTTAGTTGTCTTGAAGCATAAGCAATTACTTGATCATTCTACATCAAAACAAAACCAAGTCCCTTCAATGAAGCATCAATCTAGATGACAAACTCACTATTTCGGGAAGGCCAGGCCAAAACTGGAGAATTCACCAATCTCTTCTTTAGTTCCTGAAAAAAACATCACATTCTTCTATCAAAATAAATTTAACCCCCTTTCACATTAACTTAGTTAGAAACCTAGATAACCGTGAAATGTTTTTATCAAACTATCGGTAATAACATTTCAATCCAATAAATCTATGAATATCTGTATCATTTTTGGGTCTTGGTCATTCATCAACAACTTTTATTTTGGTAGGAATAACATTCATTCCATTCTTATTTACAATGTTCCCAAGAAACGAAATATGTTGCAACCAAAAATCACACTTTCTAAATTTTCCATACAGTTTATTTTTCTTTTAAGGTTTTCAAAACAACTGTAAGATTTTTTTCATGCTCCTCTTTACTCTTAGAAAATACCAGAATACCATTAATAAACACAACCAAAATTTTATCCAAGAACTCATGAAATATTATATTCATAAGATCCATAAATACTATAGGTGCATTAGTTAACCCAAATGGCATAACAAAAAACTCATAATGCCTATATCTAGTATGAAAAGGTATTTTTGGGATTTTATCCTCTTTCACCATAAGCTAATGGTATCTGAATCTCAATTCAATCTTATAAAAGTACTGAGCTTCATGGAGTTGATCAAAAAAGTCGTTAATATGAGGAAAATGATACTTGTTTTTAATAGTGATGTTATTCAAGTCTCTATAATCAATGAAAAGCCTCATATAATCATCTTTCTTTTTAATTAAAAAAATTGGGGAACCTCATGGTGAAGTTCTTGGATGAATTAATACTTTATCAAGAAACTCCTATAACTAATTTTTCAATTCAATAAGTTCCATTTGAGTCGTTCGATATGGGGGTTTTGAAAATGTCTTATCATCAGGAACTATGTCAATTGTGAATTAGACTACCTGATCAGGTATGACACTAGGTAACTCATCAAAAAAACATCAAGGTATTCATTTACCACTGGAACATCATTAATCTATACAGTTCCCTTGTTTTCAATAATATGAGGAAGATAAATTTCATTTTCCATATTTCAATAGTTTCTCATTTTCCTGATATGTTATCAATTGTATGGGTTCCTCCTTGTATACAAACTAAAATTATTTCTAAAAAAAACTTCTTTAGCTCTGTAGTTAATCTTAGCATGATAAATAAAAATCCAATCCATTCCTAGAATGATATAAAACTCTACTAAGGGAAAAACAACAAGGTTTTTTAGGTAAATCATTTCCACATACCATAATATAAAGATACTTATAATTCATATTTTCCATAATATTTCCCCTGGTGTTTTAACAATAAGTTCCAGTCTCATATTTTGAGGTAATATTTCCAATTTACCAAAAAATTATCAAGAATAAAGGAATGTGTAGATCTCATATCAAACAAAATTTTGTAAAAATTTGAGTAAACAAACAAATTACTTGATACAACTTCATTGGATGGCCTGATGTCCACTGACATAGTCTCAAAGGATCTCACTACATCATTCTGGTTATATTCTAGCTTCTTTGCATCATTCAGATCTCTCTTTGGGCAGGCGTTTTCATAATGACCATCTTTCTACATTTAAAACACTTAAAATTTTCTTATCATGAGTCTTAGGATCATTTTCATTACAATCTCGGGCCATAGGTCCAAACTTACCAAATCAAAAAAAAACTTCCCAATTATGGTAAGGCATTCCCCAGGGTGATTTTTTCCAAACTTTTCGCAAACTAGGAACTAGAATTTTCTTACCATCAGATTTCTTTGGTTGATTCTAAACCATAAATTGACATATGAACCTCTTCATATCCTTGTTCTCAAAGTGAACATGATCATCAGTGAACTCCATCTCTACTCTCTCAGCACATCAGAAAATTTTCTCTTAACTTTATTATTCACGAGAGGCAAATTACCTTTGATACCTTTCCTTTAATCCTGAGTAAAAGCGGTTGATTTTTCTATTAAGATCCAGAATAAGATTTGGATCATAACTCGCCAGTCGGTTGAAGTTCACTTCATACACAGCCACTGAATCTTTCTCCTTCTGCTTCAATTCAAGGAATTTAGTCTCCATCCTAAGTCACACTACCTTAGGAAAATATTTGTCAAGGAAAAGTCTTTTAAATTCATCCCACTATATGGAATCAACATCCTATATATCCCTGATATTCATAACCATTTACCACCACTAATCAGATTTACATTAAAAATGTTAAATGTAAAGACTTACCTTTTGATTATCTAAAAATATCATAACATATAATATCTTTTCAAGGGCTTTAATCCATACTTCAGCTGCTACTAGGTCAGAAGATCCATTGAAAGAAAGAGGGTGTTGTCTTATAAAATTCTCCAATATCGTCATGTTCTGTTGTGGTACCTATGGTTTTTCTCTTGCATGGATTCCACCACTATTTATTTACTACGTTATCAGATCCATTACTATCACAAACTGCTCAGTTCCCATCCCTACCATTTCGGGCTACATATTTTGAAGGATATCATTCCATCGGTCCCTTTCCTCTTTGGCTTCATTATTTATTCTATTGAAAACCATTCTAAACAGAAATATCATAGTTGAAGCGACATGGTAATATTTAAATTCTATATCATTTCAACTTAACCACCGAATAATAATCATTTATTTTATTCTATTAGCATCATCATAACCCCAAAATTTATCTAAACCATCTTTTGATACCAACTATATGGAGATGACCTTATTACATTACATAATCATGAATTTTAGTCAAAACTCATTTCCTTTCCTATTTAGGATATTTTCTGGTATATAGTTTTAGATAATTGGGATATAAAACATACATTATATTCCACATTCATATGGAGTAGATACCACAAAAACAGTATCCATTTCTTTCAAAATATAAAACTTTTCAAATAAAACATGTTTTCTTTGACAAATATTCATGACATATAACTTGGCTTACTTATATGTCTTACACATCATTATAACATATTAAAATAAATTAAAAACGTGGGATTAGAAAAAAAAATATTATTAAGGGATATAAAAATAAGGAAAGAACACATTATTCCATGAATACTTTTAATGTATGAACTCATTTTGAAAAAGACATACTTGTCACCCATATAAACATACCTTGTGAAACTTGGGATTTCCATGAGATTTAAAAAAACATATAGAACATAAATAGAACAATAAACGTATCTTGGGTCATTAATTACATAATCTTTTAACCCTCTTGGTTACCTTATAATTTGTAACCCTCATGGCTACCTTACAATTTGTGTAACCATCATAGTTACATTAGGAGTAACCATATGACTAACCTCCAACTTACACATACCCAATGAATTGGAGGAATATACAGGTCCCAAACTTCATCATAAAAAATTCTCAAGAACTATAACATAATCATACAACATGAATAATTTCATAAAAACATTGTTTTTGAATTTCCTAAAACATTATTTTAAAATAGGTTTTTAAAAGGAAAGTCCCTTATAAATATCATATAATTGAAGTGAGAATTAATAGAGTGGATGGAATATGTATAAAAACTGTAAATACACATAACTACCCATAATATAAAAAATTAATCTTGCAAAAAAATTTAATACCACATAAATAATGAAGTATAATGATATCCCAAAGAATGGAAATTGGGTTAAGAATTCCCTTACCTCGGGTTTTTCTTACTTGAAACATGTTTAAACCTCATGTATAATGCTTAAAATAATGTTATTAATATCTTATAGAAAAATATTAATCTTTATAATATCTTATATGATCATTTCATTACATCATTTCACCATTTAATTTTTAGTATTTTGTTCCTTCCATTGTTTTGGGTGCATTCTTTACATGATTTCCATGGCAGGTTTGTATTTGATTTTCTTATCGTATGGAAATTAAATTCCACAAGTATAATGAAATGGTATTTATATATTTTAAGAATATATAATGATACCATAAGTCATTTTTTTATCATATTTGATGGTGTATCATTAGACAAAACATTAATGATTTTTTTTAGATCATTTTTTGTGGTTCCATGATAATCATGAACTTCTATAATTTAATGGAATGCATAGAATTTCATTCCATAACATGAAATATGTTAAAAAAAATAAATTTTAAATTTTTATTCAACCATTAAATGTGTTTTATGATCATCTATAAAGGTTTTAATGGATATTGAAAACACATCGTCCACAATTTTGGTAAATCGGCACATTGTGGATGGTGTTTTTATTTTTAGAACAAGAGGGATAGGAGAAGAAGGAAGATGATGAATCTTTTACATGAACATGATAACATACAGAATATATAATATTATGGGGATTTAATACCTCTTGTATAAGTGTAGGTAAATAGAGTATAAGAAAAGAAAGTAATTTGAATGAAAACATATGAAAAAGGAAGAGGGTTCTTACCTCTTGATCTCTTCTCCTTGAGATCATCCTTAAGGCCTTTGTTTTTGGCCTTTTGGTGAGACAAGAAGCTCTAGATGGTGGGTGAGAGCCTTAGGGATATTATTTTTTATAACTTAGTCAAAGATCAAGGATGAGATATGTGAGAGGAATAGAGAAATGAGGGTGGTATTTATAGTGGAGCAATGGAGGGATTTTACATTATTTTAATATTTTTTCGTTAGACTATTAATAGTCTTGATTAATGTGAACCCAAAGAGTAATAATGGAATGTGATTTTGAACCATGTGTGCTTACATCACTTATGATTTCATAAATAGTATATTTAACTAATAATTTGAATACGCAGTATTTATAGTATTTCATTATTCCTCAAAATTTTAGAAATTTTAGAAAAATTCCAAGAATTCACACTGACCATTTTTCAACATGTAAAATTCAAAAACGAACTCCATTTTTTGAAAATAATTTTCTATATATTATCAATTTAATTTTTAAATAAAATCACAATTTATTCAATAATAACAATTTTAAATATATATCTCATTTTTTAAAATCTTGAAAAATTAATAAACTTCTCATTATCATATAACCTTAAGAAAATAAAATAATAATACAATTTACTATTCATTAGGGTTGTATGACTATTCATAAGGGTAGGTTACTATTCCAAAAATAAAGTTGGTTCTATCATACTCCAAATAACTTATTGATCACAACCGTAGATGAATGTTTTTTTAATTCATATCATAGAAGTGGGAAAATTATGTTTAGAGGCTAGTTATAACTATCTAATTCAAACAAATTTTCATACATTTCAATTTATTTTTAAAACCTTGGGGTGTTAAACCTTGGGGCCATGATGACACCTTGAGAGTATTTATGGGAAGGTAAAAATACCAAATCTTAAAGGAGGATATATTAGGAGTTAAATTAAATGGATAAATGGGTGGGTATTTATAGAAAAAGTGAAGGATCTTTTTATTAATTCCCAAATATAGTCCTTAGAAACCTAGGTTGTGGAAAATGAAAAACCATGGGATTTGCCATTGTATTTTACCATGTTTTTCGAAACATGGGTAATATTTTTTTTATTTTAATCTGAAATCATCGATCATCATTTTATATTACTTCATTTGGCATAAAAAATTAATGTTTCCAAAAAAATGTTTTTAATGTTTAAGATTCCATTTTTGACTTTGGAAAATAAATTATAGGTTTGTAAATTGATTATAATATATTAAAATAATTTATATTAAAAAAAATAATATATTTTTGGTCTTATATTGTGTTTAATTAGTTATTAAAACCTTATAAAATAATTATTAATTCATTAAACATACCTATAAACTCAAAATGTATTTTTCACTATTCATCAAAAAAAAATAAAAAAAATCAATAAATTATCATAAATTCACTCTAACATAATTTTGGAATGATGATTTCAAAAATTATATTTATTTTATCTGAATAATTTTTTACATATGAGATTCCTAAATTTAAAATATTAAAAACTTTATTTATTAAAAATAATAGCCGATTGGAAATGTATAGTAAAATTTCTGACACTTGAAAAACAAATATTTTATCATTTATATATAAATAAGAGTGTTTTTATCATAATATTCCTTAAAAAAGTATTAATCATAATATATTAGTTTATTATAAATATTTATATATTTTTTGGAAAGTACAATTTCTATCTGAAAAATAAATTTATCAAATTCCTTCTCAATTTTATTAAAAAACTCTTCATAAAACAGAATTGATGGAATAAAAATTTTATATATACAATTTAAGTAAACATTAAGTAACTAAGGACTCAAGACATAACTCCTTCTAGAACCCACATATGACCTAAGTGTTTGATGTGCGATGGTGATAGATTTATGGGGTGGCTTGGGTAATATCACCTGAGTGGTAATTTCTACTAACATTAACTTCTTCTGTATGTGATTTCATTCAATATTTACTTGTTGAAGCTCAGCTTGGGATTGGTCAAGAGAGAAACCAAGTGATGATACCTACCTCTCAAGTTCTAACCGATGGGCTTCAAATAGAATGACTCTACTGGTTGATGCAATCGACTCTTCTTTTGGTATTAATTATCATTTGTCAATTTTTACTTATAAAAACTAATTATAACTTTAAAATTATTATCAATAGTATAGTTACCAACAGTTATATTTTTCCAATAGTCATATAAATTTCGAATCCAAATGGTCACATTTACATTTATATTTACATCGTTATTAATGAGAAATGGTTTTTTGTGTAATAATATAGTATAACACACATTTTTATGAAACAAAATACCATTTAAAAAGTCTAGGTTGTTACATTATTCCACCTTTAAAAAATTCTGTCACTAAAATTTTCAACACATTCTCTATGTTGAGAAAATATGTGGGTAATTTTGTCTCATTGCATCCTCTGGTACCCGCATCACTAATTCATATTTATGGTTCCTCCAAAACACTTTGATGAGGTGGGTAGTCTTTTTTAGTACAACCTAGTCTCTATAGTCTATGATCTCCCCCAAACACTCCTCATAAGAGTGTCCATGTTCAAATTTTACAACCTAAAGATTTAATAAATCTGAAGGTTTAGGTATTTACTTCCTCAAGATAGATACATGGAATACATCATTAACTTGAGTTATATTTTGTGGAAGTTCATGCCTATATGCCACTTCTTCTATGTGATCATGAATTTCATTGGGTCAAATGTACCTGGAGATAAGATTCCCATTCTTACCAAACCTCGTGACTCTCTTTCATGGTGATATTTTAAGGAATAATTTTTCACCAACACAAAATTACAAGTCCCTTCTATGGTTATCAACATAGCTCTTCTACCGACTTTGAGAAGCCTTTATGTGTTGTTGGATAACATCACCCTTTTCAATAATTTATTTCACAATATCAAGACCTAGAATATTTCCCTCACCAAAATCATACCAAATAAGTATGATTTATTAATTTCTTTCCGTATAGAGCTACATAGTGTTCCATTTGAATACTCTAATGAAATCAATTTCTGTATGAGCACTCAACTAATGGGAAATGTTGTTCCCATCTTCCTTTAAATTCCATTGAGCATTTTCTCAGCTTGTCCATGACTGTTTGAAGAGTCCTCTCAAATTGACCATCAGTTTTTGGGTGATAGGCAGTACTAGAATTCAATTAAATATTCCAAGTATATTGAATAATTATCTTTGATTTTTATGTGAACCTTAGATCACTATTAGAAATGATAAAAAGTGTGTTGGAACCAAAGATGCTCTTTACTAAAACTGGAATATGGTTTGTGTTTGTTTCCAATCCTAACATGAAAGATCAGGGAGTTATAAAGGAAGGGGATCTATAGTTCAAGCAGATAACATTATTGAATGTGGCATCATTTCCCAGTTTTTGAAAAAAAAATTGTGTCCAATAATTGGTGAATGGACAAAAGTGTTTTTGGAAAATGGAGTTCCACATAAGATTGAAGGTGTCTTAGAAACATACACACAAGGCATGATCTGGGATCATCTCATCAAAATATAGTGAAGTAAAAAAGTGAGTGAAAGATTTAAATGTACACAAAAGATGAGGTTATATAGAAGATACTTACATGACCAATGTGATGTCAAAAGGGTTTTTACGCACTTAAATAAAATCTTATGTGCAGGTTCATTGAGGCCTATAAATAGGTGGATAGCCCCATTCAAGACTTATAACTTTTCCAATAAAGATTAGGTTCCTATTATGTGCGAAATTGTTGCACATGGAAGAGTTTTCAAAAGTAAATATTTTTGGTAAAGTGTTCCTTTAGTAAAAAAGGACCAAGTAAAACTTATGGTTTAGCTTCATGAAAGATAAGTGTTTCACGAAAAATAAGGGTTGTGAAAAATCTATCTTACATGACAATACCAGATCTTGTGTTCAAGAGTAGTTGTTGCGCGCAAGTTCCAATGTGTGCTTCTAGAAAGTTATGAACATTTGGATTGTTTGATGAGTTATTTAAAGTGAATCAATTCAAGACATTGATGCAAGCAAAGTCTCTTACTATAAAGAGACAAAGACTTCAATGAAAATCTATTGAAGCGACCTTCAAGTTGATAAACTGAGTTGGAATTACCTAAAAGAATTGAGCTAGGGAGAGTCAACAGAAGTATTCTAAGGGACGAAATGTGTTATCCTTAAAACCTTGTAAAGTTAGTGTGTCTGTAACAGAGTGAATATTTAAAAACATATTCATTCCACATCTATTGAATATTAGTGTATTTAGGTACGATCGACACACTATTGATGCATACTCCTTAGACTATCCCTTAGTGGTGAACCAAGTAAATTTTTTGTTGTGTCTTTCTTCTTGTGAATGTTTTAATTACTTCAAATTACCATCAGATAGGTTTAATAGGTTCATAACAATGTGGGAATTATATCCTTCACTTGAGAAGAAAATGTTGACACCCTGATTCACCCCTCCCCTCTCATCGTGTTTCAGGGTCCTTCAAATTGGTATCCCATTGAAGCCTCACCACTTCCTTTACATAACTCTTGGAAAGTTTTCCAATAGAAAAATCTTCCCAAATAGTGATTAAATTGGAAGTATTGGTGAGACAATCCACTATAACCCATATTGCATTATTTCATTTGGATTTTCTCAGGAGACCAGTGACAAAGTCCATAATGATATTGTCCCACCTCTAAATTGGTATGAGTAGTGGTTTTAAAACCTCTTTAGGAAGTTTTCTCTCTACCTTCACTAGTTGATACACTAATCACCTTATAGTTTAGTCAAAAATATACCTTTTCATGTTATCCCGCTAATAATGATCACAAAGGGCCCTGTACATTTTCATGCTTCTAATATGTATAGATAAAGTAGATATGTGAGATTCATCCATCATATCATTCTTTATTTCTAAAAAATATGGAAAACATATCCTTGTAGGAATTTTTAGTACACCTTATTGATTAATATTTAACTTAGGAAACATCCCATTCTTCACATTCTCTATTTTCTTTTGAAATAAGGGATATTATATTTGATCTTTATTGATATTCTATAGTAATTTGTGTTGAGAAATCATTTGGTATTGAATTGAGAATGACCCTTCCCTTATGATTCTCATTTCTATTTTTACTAGGTATTTTATCAAAGGATATCCCTGAATCCTCATCATTTATAAAACAGTGGGTATTTCTTACTTAATGCATCTATGAATTTTTTTTCTCTAAAATGGTGATAATGAATTGAATAGTTATAGTCTTTAATAATTTTCAGCCAAATTCTTTGTCTCATGTTCAATTCATTTTTTGTGAATATATACCTCAAACTTTTGTAGTCTGTGTATATATCACAATTCTCCCCATAAAGATAGTGCCTCCGAAATCATAGAGAAAAAAACCACAACTCACTCTAGTTCATGTATTGGATAATTTAGTTCATCATGATTTACCTATCGAGATTCATAAGAAATAACCATTTCATTTTTCATGAGGATTCACCCAAGCCCTTGCATAGGTGAATCACTAAAAATAAAAAATCCTTCTCTGATAGTGGGTGGAGTTAACATATTTGTTGTAACCAATCAACTCTTCAACTCTTGGAAACTATCTTCACACTCTTTTATCAAAGTGAACTTGGCCCCTTTTGAGTCAAATTTCTTAGTGGATTAGAATATTGTGAAAGTTTTTTCACAAACCTCCTATAATATCTTATTAATCCAAGGAAACTATCAATCTGAGATATTGTTGTAAGATGATGCCACTCCTCCAAATCCTTTTTCTTGTTAGGTTCAATTGAGATTCCTTAATTAGTTACAATTTTCCCCAAGAAAAAAACTTTTTTTAAACAAAATTAAATTTTTTGGACATTCCAAATAGCATATCATTCCTCATAGTTTTTAATATAATCCTTATATAATCCTCATAATCCTTGTGAATTTTGGAATATATCATAATATCATCAATAAAAACTACCACAAATTTATCAAGGTAGTCCTTAAATACTCTAATAATAAAATAAATAAATATAGTAGGTTCATTAATACAACTGAAGGGCATAACAACAAACTCATAATTCCCATATCTAGACCGAAATCCATTATTTGGAATATCTTCTTTATTCACCCTCAATTGATGATAACTAGTTCTAAGATCGGTCTTGGAGAATAATTGAGGTACACGAAGCTAGAAAAATCAATCATCAACCCTTGGAAGAGAATGATTATTCTTCACTATTATCCCATTAAGTTCTCTATAATCAATTCATATCCACATTGATCCATCCTTATTAATAAATATAATAGGTTCTTTGTAGGGAAACACACTTGGATAGATAAACCCCTTCTCTAAAAGATCTTGAAGTTTTTTCTTTACTTCTTCTAGATCCACATTTTCTATTCTATATAGGTTCATTGATTTGGGCTTTGATCCAGGTTTGAGTTCAATGGATAACTCTACCTATGTTTTTTTGGGAGGTCCAGGAAACTCTTTAGGAAATACATCAATGTCTTCTTGAATAATGGGAATATTTTCTATTCATATGCTTTCATTTCATTCATCATCTTTGTTGATCATTTCCAAAAATAAGGTTGTGGTATGTGATTATAGACAAATCTCAGGTCAAGATATCTCTCCTTTGAAAAAAATTGTAGGTTTTCTACTGAATAATATTGATATTTATTGATTTTTTATCTTGGTATTATAATTTGAGATCCAATACATCACAAATATAGTGTTGAATTCAATAATGTGAATGGCTATTAGATTTGTTATGAGATTATTCTCGACAAATTCAATACTAGAGATTTTATACACGATTTATTCTTGTATAATCCCTTTAAGAATCTTGGTTAATAAATATAGTTTTAGTTGTTTAGGGATTGATTCTATATTCTATATAAAATTTGATAAAATAAAGGAATTCATATAACCTTAATAAAATAAAGTACTTGCTAGCTTTGAGAGAACAATGAGAGTACCTGCCACCACATCATTTGGAACATCTATATCATCTGTTATGATAAAAAAATCTTGACCTTTCTCCCTTGGACTATGATAAAGTTGATGGTGATTCCCCTCCATTATATTTGGATTTGGACAGTGATTGGAAAATTTACTAAGCTTTCCAAACTTGAAGCATTGTACTTTAAGTTGGGCCTACACCATATTCCATTTTTCATTAGTTTTGAGAAAAATATATATCTCTTTAACCCTTGTAACATTTCCCACTCCCAGGAAAGCAGTTTCCTAAATTCCTCTTCCGACATTTTTTATGAGGTAATTTTCGCTTTCTTTTATCATATTCCTTTATCTAAGTTCCTCCCTAATCTTGGATCCATTTATATATTCTTTTCATTTGATCTATGGGACCATTGTGACTCTATGAACTTCAGTGAAACCATAATATCACTTTCAACTATCTCCTCATACCTATCATAGTCTTGATTGGATAGATTATTTTGTAGATATGGTCTTAGTCCACTGAAAAATATACCAACCATTTGATTAGGATCCATTAAAAATATAGAGGTGTAATGAGAAATTCTTGTAAATTTTATCACGTAGATTCCCATAGATTCATTTTCCTTCCTCTTCACCTTTAGGAATTATTTCTCTATTTTCATTCACATCAATGAGAGAAATATTTTCAAAAAAGGTTCCCTTGAACTCTTCCCACTCCATATCATCAATCTACCTTATTGGATTCATGTTTTTAATCATTTTCCCCCATAGATTAGCTTCTCCCTATAAGATATAAACAACTAGGGATCCTTTCTCTTCTTCTAAATAACGGAGTACTAAAAAGATCTTTTCTATAGATCTTATCCATTATTCATAAATCAATTGGTCATTATATCCACCAAAAGAAGGTGGTTGTTGATTCATAAAGGACTCAATGGAATGTGGTTCCACTAAAGGTGAATCTAGTCTCTCATCATGATTTAAGTTATTTCTCATTACTCATGTCATTTGATTCATCATTCCCATGAAGTTTTCTATTTCGTCTTCTATTGGAGGGTTGTCAGCACATGGTCCATTGTTCTCACTATTTACACGGTTCCTCCTATTTCCAAACATTTTCTAAAAGAATAAAACCATAGTGATAAACATATTTCTTTAAATAATCTTATAATTATAAATGAAATTTATGTCTAATAATATCATTCTTAGATATGTTATTCTTTAATTAAATTTTCTATAAATACTTTATTATGGTTCATAAAAATCTTGTGATTAACCAAACATATCCCCTGAGAGTGTAAAAATAAGATTGCAGAAAAAATTATTTCCATACATTAGTTCTCATTGGAATCTAAATCAAAGTGGTGTTTTTAGGTGTTACCCCTAGATATATCTATCTTAGAGCCACATCCAATTTTTTATCTAAACAAGGATTTATTTTCTTGGAAACCACTTAATTAATACTTCACTGAAATAAATGGATGTTTTTATATATTTTAACATGTCCCTAATGTTATTACTAAAGTTTTAAAATCCTAATTTCTATAAATAAATAAAATATCCTTTGATACAAACTATGACATCCCACCTTTTTATTACATAACTTTTCATTACATTATACAAACAGAGGATCTTTTAAAATTTATTTTCTTGGAAAAAAGGTACACAATATATGAAAACATAAATCATTATTCTAATAAAATTGAATGGATTAATCATAGTTTCATCCTAATTAAATTTACATTATATTTTATCCTGGGTACATACATCAAAAGAAATGGTGAGCATAAGGATCGGTAAGGGAAATTAAGAGAAACAGTTTACATATGACCATGAGAAATATCATTAAGGCATGATCAAAAATAAAAAGGAAATATCATAATAAATATAACATGAATCTTAAAATGTTAATGTGGTTACAACATTTAAATGATAAATTTTTAATAATATTTCCAAGTTTTGTCACCAAGGTGTCATAAAATATACCATGGTTATTTACCAAGGTATCATAAAACATGTCATATCTTGAGATTATATTATTTACCCAATGAATTGGAGAACTATCAGGGTGAATCCTTAATATGTCTTAAGTAATTTGAGATATATATATCATAATAAAACATTTAATAAACAATCTGTGGAGAATAAAATAAATGGGTTTCATATCCAAATCATGACATTTCAAAAGTGCTTACAAACAAGATCATTATGTCATATTAAACCCATGGAAATAGAATTAGGGTTTAATTTATATTAATAATCAAATAAAATAAATAATATTTACATATAGGTGAATAATCATGTAAATTAAATAGGTTTGGGTATTCAAAAAAAATTAAATAAGATATAATTTTTTAAGGAGAAAAGAGAAATTTTCAGAATTAAATTCAGCAGCATAACAGGTATAAAACATGGTTTCATAAAATTTTAAAATGAGAAATAAAAGGGTGTAATAATAATAAAATAATACTATTATAGTAAAGTTTTAAATTAAATTGGACAAAATAACTTATTTTGTAAATTGGAAGACATGCCACATTAAGTGGGAACTTGAATGGAAAAGTGAAGTGGAGATTTATCTTACCTTGAAGAGTAGTTCCTAAAACTTGACAATTGGGATCTTGGGGGCCTTAGGAAACCTAGGGAGGACTCCTTGGGATTTAAAAATGACATATATTCATGGATGTTGTATTTTTAGTTAAATGAAATTGAGAAATTGGTGGGTATTTATAAAAAAGTGGAGTACTTTTTTAATAATTTCCAAATATAGGCCTTGGAAGCCTAGGTTGTGGAAAATGAATAACCATGGGATTAAACATGATATTTTCCCATGTTTTGGACACATGGGTCAAATTTTATGTTATTTTAATCCATGATAGTCTATACTAATTTTATATTACTTCCTTTGGTATGGAAAATAGTGTTTCCGCAAAAACTATGTTTTTAATGTTAAAGTTTCCATTTTTGACTTTGGAAAGTAAATTGCAGTTTTTTAGATTGATTAAAATATTTTAAAATACTTTATATTAATAAAATAAAATATTTTGGTTCATTTATTATGGTTAATTAGTTTTTAAATAATTATTAAATAATTTTTTAAGTCATTAAACATACCTAAAAACTCAAACTATATTTTTACTATTCAAGAAAAAAATGAACTATTTTAGAAAATTATCATAAATTAACCCTAAACTAATTTTGGAGTAATAATTTCAAAAATTATATTTATATTATTATTATAATTATATAAATATGATATTCCTAAATCTTAAATATAAAAAAACTATATTTATTAAAAAAAAATTAGTTTGAAAATGCATAGTAAAAGGAATGACACATGAAAAAAATTATTTTATCATTTATATTTAAATAATCGTGTTTTTATCATACCATTTCATTAAAATAAGTATTATTCATAATATCTTATTTTATTATAAATATTTATATCTTTTTTGGAAAGTAAAATTTCTTTCTGAAAATATCTATTTATCATATTCTATTTCAATTTTATTAAGAAAAACTATTCTTTAAATGAAATTGATGGAATAACAATTTTTTTATACAATGGAATTACTCTTTAAGTAACTAGGGCCATGAAACATAACCAATTATAACACTCACATAATACCAAAGGGTAAGATGCATGATGGTGATAGATTCTTGGGGAGGGTCGGCTCACATCACCCGAGTGATAATTTACGCTAACTTGATCTGCTCTAGTAGAAGAATTAGTTCAATATTTAAATATTAAAGCTCAGATCAATATTTATCAAGGTAAAACCCAATTGATGATACCTTTCTCCCATATTCTAGAATATGGACTTCAAATGGCACGAATATACTTGTTGAGTCCATCAACTCTTCTTTTGTATGAATTATCATTTTTCAAAATTTACTTAGAAACGCTAATTATAACATTAAAATTACTATCAAGAGTATAGTTCGCTATGTTCATGTTGACCAATGGTCATAATTAACCAATGTTTATATAAATTTCAAATCCATATGTTCACATTTCCATATATATTTAATTCATTATAATATATATATATATATATGGTTTTGTTGTGTGATAATATAATCTAACACACATTTTCAAGAAAAAAAATATCATGTAAAAAGTCTGGGTCATTACATGCATCAATTTAGAGTTGTATAACTAACTAGAACACCATCATGATGGATCCCAACTAAGTATTACACTTTCACTATGGGCTTAAGCTAGTCCTCTACCACCTAAGAAGGTGGATCTGGTCCATCATGAAACTTATCTGGTCTCTATCTCCAAAATTCGTGGGGTGCACTTAGAACTAGTGAATCATCTTCTAGTACCTCTAGAAAAAATATCTTATCCATGTAGAATATTGGTTGTGAATTAATCCATCCAATTTTTCTGGGTCCACACAAGTCAAGAAAACTAAAACCACAATCTTGAGACAATCCTCCACTTCCTAAGGGTCTGGATTTCCATAAAACCTTTGCGGTCTCTTTCACTATAACTCATGTGACATAATAATCCTTCAAAAACCATTATCCTATCATGATAGATCCATCTACTTCTTAACATGGGGACGATCATCTACCTATCCCATTAGAGGTGGTTTAATGCACATCCCATTGGGTGGAATCACTACTCTATGCTCATCTAGAGGGAACACCTCAATAATAAGACCCTAAACTAAGGTCTCATCACACAATTTCTCATTACAATGTAACTATCCTAGAATCCTAGTTGGATTTCGTCAAAGAGACATATTTAAAATTATCAATATGTAACACTTCAAACATTATAACTGGGGTGATGAATCAAGAAAGACCTGGAAACCACAACCCATTCCTATGTAATGCATGTACTAATGTTATTATTGTAACTTGTCCCAAAATATACTGAGTCAACAAAAAGTTTTTTAGAGTCCTGGTGAATGGATAAATTAGTCTTCACATAAGAAATAGATTCCCTGGCATGAGAGTCTATCTCAAAACACATTATTATTCTTTCCTTAGTTCCTAAATCAAACCTCACAACTATACAATCTTCAAACTATGATCCTAAGATAACAGATTTGATTCCACTTTATCATGACCCAGCCCACTAGGGCCTCCTTAACCAGATATAAGCCTTGTGTGACACCCAAAACCTACCTCTAATATTTTAGTAGATAAGGACTAGAACCGAGTAGGAATATCACAAATATGTAATGCCTTATTAAAAAGTGTCTATACACATGTACATATCTCCCAATACCCACATAACGTTGAAAGGTAAATAAAAAAATGATACCACAATGCATACATACATGTATATCCTACATAATATTATGAAAAATTACTAAAAACATAAAAGGAAAAAATACAATCCCACTAAATATATAAAAATAGTTATTACTACTAAGAAAGAGGGGACTATTGACCAATGCAACACCTAATATTAACCAAAATCTTTATATACCAACAATGCTCCACCTACTCCTAGTCCACCAAAGACCCTACCAAGATTCCTTTCATATGAAAAAGACATGACATGTGTAAGTAGAACCCATGTAGGGGTGAGTATGACAATACACAATAGAACACCCCAAAATCACCAAACATAAATCATTAAGATAGAAGTAATCTCATCGGACCAAATTCATATCAATTATAATATGAAACATAAAAATATTAAAATCAAATTTAATCAAGATTGTCACTATGTTTCAAAGTAAATCCATAACTTTAAAGCTAACCTAGTATCTTGTTCAACACTTCAGTGTAATGTTTGTCTGAGAGAACCCACTCCATGAGTCTGATATAATTGATGGTGATCATTTAAGAAGTCATTCACGTCAGGCCTCTTTAATAAGAAGAAAATTATAGAAATCTAAATATCTTGATACACAGATAGAGGATTTCACCTAGGGCCTCTGGGAGATTCTGAAAACCCAAAATTGATTAACCCACCATGTATGGGATTGTATGATCGTGTATTTTTTTCATGATGATTCATAAAACCCAACATATGGAAGAAGGGAGAATATGATATAATATAACACCCCATTCACATGGAGGGATTTTGAAAATCTATCTGAGACTAATCCCATATAGTGTTTCACATCTTACACTTAGGATGCAATGTCTCACTAAACCCTTTATAGGGATGTTACAAGGGGATACACCATATTAATAATTCTCTATAATGAAGAGAACAAGGTCCTAAAACTTACCTATGAAAAGTACACCGTGTGTACTATTTATACAATGGATACCTCATCTACCTTGAGCTTTTCTGTGTACCCCAAATCATGCTTGTGTACCCTAGCTCATTCTCATTTACTCTAGTTTGGGCCCATGTCATATAGATTTGTCTAGACACTCTAGCCATATTCAAGTACCAGTTCATTCCTATGTACTCCATCCATTCCAATGTACCTTGACATTTCTCTGACCATGTACACTATGGGTACATGATGAGTCTCTAGTCATTGGTCACATGTAATGTGGTTGGCCTCATATGACAAGTGGTATTTAATTTCTGTAAAAATTATATTTATCGGAGCCATGGGATTACAAAATGTCTGTTCTTTGGACTACATGTTGTGAAATGTGGGATTTTCGAGAAACTTTTGGATTTACATAAGGTTGTTTTTTCACCACCAACATCTCTAGATCCACCAAAAATCTCACTGGAGTACTCGGATCTGAGGTGGACCACACCTGATCTGTCGTTGGTGGCTAAAGTTTGTTCGCCCTTTGACCTGGGAATCATCTATCATCACTCCTTGCCTCTCTGTGAAATGTGGGTCACTAATTTGAACCTCAAATACCCATAGTCACTTTTTACCTTATTAATGTCTCCAATCGTAATTTTGAACCCATGATAATGATATTTTGTGCCAAATAATAATTGTGAAATGATCATCTATCAGTTATTTTTGATACCACTGGCCAAAGGGAAAGTCAATGATGAATTCATCATAAATGATGGGGGAAAATGAATAGAATAAAAATGATTGGAATAAAACATTTCCATTTTTTATTTTCCTCAATTCATTGTCATTGGAATGGTGAATGGAGAACCACAATCTAATTTCACCAATTCTTATTTCTAGGAAGATAAATCCATACCTTCAAAACATGATTGACCCGCAAATCAATTTATTAGTTTATATGATTCATGTTCATAATGGGATAAATAAATGGGGATTAAAAAAACAAAAAAAATACCTCAATTTTTTATCAATCACTAATGAATAATGATTCCATATTATTGTCATTGATATGATCAAAGAACTCTATTGGTGTAAACTATCCTTGTAAAATAGATCTTTGATCCTTGATCTTGTTACAATCTATCAAACTCTTCTCCAATGGATCATATATTAATCCCTAGGTTTATAAATATAACCCTAGGGATTTTTTGTAAGTGGGAATAAATATAGGAGATTAGTTCATGGTGAATAAAAAACTAACACATTTATTTATTTATTTATTAAATTACTAATTCTACCATGACTACACATAAGCTAAATACATAACACATGTAATGATTATATCACACCCAGTTTAAAATCCACATTCTTCATTGAATGGTAGTCATAGATTTCCAATATGATACTTCCTTTGGGAGTTATTCCATTATTTCATAAATAATGCACACGCATAATATAATACATTAAATATTTTAATTATATAAATATCAAGGATCTTAGAGCCCTGGAATCCTATGCTATCATAGCATATAGCTAAGAAAATATTCCTGAATATATTTTAAATCATTAATTAATATATTTTAAATCATTACAAATAAAAAAATTATTTTTTTCATCCCTTCAGTAGAACAAACACCCTAGCATTGTTCATAGGCTTCATAAACCAAATCATTTTACCTTTCTTAGACTCACTCATGGGTTTTTTCACCGATGAAATACTTTTTTATTCATAATAAGAGGATTCCATATTATATGTCTAAGGATTATTTTTAACTTTATTCATGGTCACCATCTCTACATTAATTACTTGAAGTGTCATTTCAAGATTTAAGATGTTCACTTCTTAAGGAATTCCATATTAAAGGGTGGATATGTGGTGTACCCAGATGAGATCAAGATATTGTTTTCTTTGTAGAAACATAATATCATGATTGAGCTGTGTAGATTACTTTGGATGGAATTATAATTTTAAGGATTTATAGTGTAATTCTCTAGGATTGTAGTTCCCAATATTTCCATTACCCAAAATTGGGGGCACTCTATTTTTTTGAGCAACATAAAATATATTTTGAATATATAAGGAAGAGATATATGGGTGATACTATACTAGGGATTCCTAAAGCATGATTCAAGTATATTATTTTATTAAATTCCTCTCGATATGGGATGGTTTGTTTCTTAATTTATAGGTAGGAAGTGATTTCTTATAATTCCAAAGAGTTGAGATATCATGATAAAAAATACATAAACCATGATTTTTATCTAGAATAGTTAGTGTTCACTATGATGATTTGTTTATAATGCCTATTTGGTTATTGTTTTATACTCTATATTAACCATAATATCCTCAGAAACATCTTCAATTAGAGAGATATTAACTTCAGGTAGAGGCATTGGTCAGAGTTCATTAGGACTATAAAATTTAAATTTTATATTCTCTAAGAAAGAAAAAATTGGTATAAGATTCTATTTATAAGAAATATCAAGATCAATTATGGAAGGGGCATCTCATCAGTTGGTACGGATACATTTGTCATTGGTAGATGATTAAAAGGTGGACTATATTTGATTAGTGTTGGTATATAAACTTCTTCTATAGTATGTGAAGGAAGCTAAGTAGGGATACATTGATTGTGAGATTCTATATGACCATATACCCTTATGTGATACACTCAATGTATTTTTTGAAGGTGGTTTGAACATTATCCTCTTTCAAGGGTGGATGGTGGTTCTAGTTCTACTATATGAGGAGGTGTTGATGAAGTTCTATACTTCCACATTAGTTGTTAATATAGCCATTGTGAAAATGTACCAATACTTAAATAATCTGTTTTGGTGGAAAATTATAAAGTGTATTGATGTTGAATTTGTCTCATGTTGTATCACATATCAATAGGTGAAGGCGGATCACTAAGTCTCAATAGAGTTGCCCCAACCCCCTTGATTCGATAGAGTGGATGTGTGAAAAAATATCAATGTTTCTTTATAGGTATTACATGTTTAATGAGAGGTCATGATTCTATTTGGGTGGTCAATGTCCAACTAAAAATTTAAAAAAATTCCTTTATTTTTTATAAAAAAAAGTTATTTTTAGTGATTCAGACACATGTATATAGATGAGATCATCCAGATTCATGGGATACCCTTAATTATTGACTCTAATTATGATGCTTGATTCATATATTGGTTGTAGAGGATCTTGAAAGAGGCATTTAGAACTTTTTTACATATGATTACAATATTCCACCCTCAAATTTATGGATAGAATAATCAAAATATTTAGTTTATTGAGGATATATTTCAAACTTCTGTGCTAGATTTTCGCAGAATCTGGGAGGATCACATTCCTTTAGTGGTGTTTTTATATAAAAATATATTCCAGTATAATATTGGTATGAAACATCCTAAGGCCCTATATGTAAGATCATATATATCACTCTTATATGAGATTTAGATTGTATAGATGTCGCTAATGGGGTTGAAGTTTATAGAATTCATTTTAGAGAAGGTATTTGTGATCTATGAGTGTATGATGATATATTGGAGTTGTCTAATGTCTTACAAAAACTAAAAATTAAGGAATTGAATTTCTATGAGGGGGGGTCATTTGTTCATGACGGTATTTTAATGAAATTGTTTTTTGAGGATTGGTCTAAGGAGAAATATATCCTATAGGTTCATTAGTGCCTTCTAGATCCTATGTAGGGTGGGATAGGTTTCTTAGTTCCTAATATTTCCATATGGTTATTCTAAGTGAATAAAATCTTTCATGTACTATAGTTTAGGTGATATGTGAATAAACTACTAACAATTATCTATTAGGTATAAAATAATTTCAATGATGGTTTTACCTTCTTAGGGTATTCGGTGGAGATCAATCATTGATATGAGAACACCATAAAATTTCAATCAATATAGCTGGTGTGTGTACTGTGGTATCATATCAACCTTTAGGATATATCATGGTAAAATGAGAGTCATATGTGATCTCACTACCCTCCCATTTTTTATTAGGGTGTTCTCTTTTAGGATGAAAATACTTGATGGTTGGGAGGATATAGATATACTAAAATATTTAGTTGAACCATTTAAAAATTTTAAATAACATTTTTGATCTTGGTTAATAATTTTTTTCTATAATCTTGGAATCATATAAGCTTGATAATAATATATTAAAATAATAATATATTATTTTTAGTCCACATGCATGTGGTCATGAAAAAATGAAATTCCCCCTAAATATAGCCTCGGATGAAAAAACAGACACTGTGATGGCATTTGGAATAAGATTTTTTTTCTAGTTGTTGTGTAATTTTAATTTTCATCCAGAACCCTAGGTTGTGGTCACCATGGGTGTAATTAGTTAATTAAAATAAATAATTAATTAAGAATTTTATTTTATCTATTATCCTTAAACTCTTCTATTTAATCATCCTTAAGATCTATTTCTAGGGTTTTCCACGATAAATTCTAGCTTGAGAGAGACGTATATGAAGAGGTAGATCATGGAAGAATTAGAGATTTAGGATAACAGAAAAACATTCTCTCCAAAGGATATTTCCAATGAAGCCAGTGTAGACATGACCATCCCCAATGATCGATCCAATATTCAAGGTAAGATTCATTATTTTAATTATTTTTCTCTAATATTTATTATTTATTGGGAAAAATTTTTATTCAATATTTTGGGTTACTAGTTAATGCCTAATTAATTTATTTTAATTTTATATATTTAATTTTATTATTATTCCTATGATCTTCACCATTAAATACCTCACACATAATTAAAATGGTTGGGTGATCACATCAGCCCATGAAAACTTATACCCTCACTATATCATTACTCATGTCTTCATGAAATAACTATATAGCACCCTAATTTGAGGTAAACCATTGTATTATGATTCTTATTCAATTTTTATAGTGATTTAGATAAATTATAGGCAGATTATAAAGGATTAAATAGAAGGTAATATGCAATCATTCTAGAGAAATGACTATTGCCATGAATAGTTATTCATGATGTGAATTTTTTTTGTGAAAGTGTCATGAGTTTTTTTCAAGATTTGAATTAGTTTATGGGAAGAATTAGATCATTTAACGATATTAATTCATGATGTGAAATAGTTCTCAAAATTTAGACCTGATGTGATGTGAATGTCAGTGTGTGTGACCACTTACGGATCCAAAAACCTGAGTCCCTAATTCACATCATGAATTAGGTTGGGTCCAGTCTGGTTTTGACATTCAAATACTTTTAAATCCAAATTCAATTATTATTCTCTTCTTTGAGACATCCATGGTTCCTTTAATAAATTTTCAGTGATTTTCAACATCCAAATTATGATTCCAATGGATATTAGAGCATTAAATCATGGAAATCCAAGGTTAGGACCGCTTTATTCCTTCTCATCTTGGATCTATTTAATTTTCTTAAATGGAAGCATATATTTAAGTTGTTATACCAAGATATATTGTATTGTATTAGTTTTGATGAGATGTTCATGGGATTTTATAGTGGAATATAAGGAAGAGGTCAGGTCTGTCAAATCATCTAAGATCTATTATACAAAATATACCTAAGGTATGTGGTTTCACTACATATTTAATATTCTATAACATGATATCTTGAGTTTTTCTAAATTATTCTTCTACTTTTTTGGAAATATCTTGATAATATCATAAGGAAAAACCTCAGTTATGATGTGATTTCCAAATATTAGTTTCTTAAATATGGAAGAAAAGTTTCTTTATAAAGATTCATGATGGAATTTATATTTTCAAAAAAAAATATTTATCAAGTTGAAAAAATAGTGATGTAATTTGTTCATGTTCAATTTAGAAGGATCATGGTCAGAATTACCACCATTAAATAATTGAAAAATTTGGATGGATCATGTTCAAAATTACCACCATAAAATTGGGTCACAAAATGAAATCTTGGTGATATTATGAGTCACCACTCATAAGTATAGGTTGGTACAGGGAATTAATGTATGTGTGTGTGTGTGTGAACATAGGAAAGTTACATCAAGTGTTAAATAAGGATGAAATTTTTTGACTTTCTATTTTCTCACATAGAACCTGTTTATATCTTGTGTAATCTATTTATCTAATTCTCATTTGATTTTTATAAAACTTAATAACATGTTATTTTTCAAGTAGAATGTGTTGGGAAGTATCTAGGGATTACCTACTAGGTGATATATTCACCCCCAAATTGGGAACTTTGGTGGGTTTTCAGATTTTGTTTAGTGAGATATAGAGAGGGGATAATTTCTTTATTTCTCCGGTTGTGTTTCTTGATGTTATTAATCTGGTTAGTGGAGAAAGAGATAGGGTTTCATAAACTCCTACTTCCAAAGGTACCCCTACTAGTACATTAATAAAATAATAGTGATAACGACCCTCGAGTCCCACCTCTAGTAGGCCCCGAGTTGGCGAATTGCTTTGAGGGTATAAAAATCTCAAAAATTGAATCCATTACCCTCTATAATAATAAGATCCAGAGATCGAATATCATTGATCACTCAACACCATGATATAACATATGATAAAGGAAACCAAAACAATCCCATAATTCTTATATAAAGTAAACAGATACTGATAAAACCCTCCAAATAAATACCCAAAATAAACATCTAAGTTAGCAATATAGTAGCAACCCAAAGGTTCGAGCTTGTATTGTCCAGCACAATCCGCGTAGTCCTCCTAGAAACCTAAAATGCAGCTTGTTTATATGTAGGGTGACTATACAAGTATAATTATTACAGTCATACCCAAATTCACTTGTATTCATGTGAAATAAGAATACTAATGCATCAGTGAGCAAATAGAAGAACCAACAACACCAAAACAGGTCATCTAGCAAAACCTATCCACACCATGGCTCTCTCGCCAAATAAAAAATATAAGTATAGTAACATAAGAAGAAGCATATCAATATAATGGTTCACTAAATCACTTTACCTACTAATTTTCCACTCTCCCACCCCAAATTCTTATGTCTTGGTTCTCTCATATCTTATGAACATCACATAATACCAAGAACCACGTGCATAACTGGCCATCACATCACATCTCACCCAAGACACCTGGTCCATCACAATAAATGTCCCTCTAAGACAACTAGGACATCACACCACATGTCACAAGAATACACCTAGGTTGTAATATCACATATATAACTATAATAAGTAGGGTATTTTGAACATTAATGATATCAACCTTCTTCCCTCCTCCTACCATGCACAAACCCCACCATAAGATATATCATCATCTCATTAAACAACCACCAGTATTTTACTTTTCACTTATTCCCATCATAGCTTGTTTTTAACCAACTCTCATGGAATAGAGAGTAGTAAAGAAAGGGTATCCAATCATTCATCTCCACCATAGGGATGTTTGGAGAAACACCCCCAAAATATCTGGTTTTTGGAATATGGTGATCTCCATGGGTGGGGTATATATATAATCACGAGGAAAATAAAAGATATATATGTAATATCCATACACAAGACCATACTATGGTTTCACAATAAAATATCTAATTAACTCACAATAACACCCTTAGTTTCTCACAACCTTTTTCCACTTCTGTTTCTACCACACAACATGCCACAAAGACACATTCCAACCTTTATTTTCAAATCAATCCAATTTCCATATTTCCCTTTAACAACCAATTCCATTTAGATATCCCATCAATTTCATATTTCCATATTATTTTAATCCATTCAAACCATTTCATTACAATTCATTATTAAGAAAATAATTCTAGTACTACCTAGGAAACTATCATATCTTAGCACCACACAATAGAAAACAGCCCATTATCCCCCAAACAACCATCCCACACTACCACCATCACACACCCACAACCACGTCATCATAACAACTACCACGTCACCACCACTTTTCACCACAAACACCCCATTTTAAAGAACACAGTTCATCACATCTTCCACCACAACATAATCACACAAAAAAACCACCACATACAACATCCATTTCTCAACACATCACCTCCCCACATCAAAAAAATCCCAATGATTTTCAAATCACATTGACATGACATTTTTCAAATTTATCAAGTGGATTTTATCACATTCCTCTTCTTTATTTCTAGGGAATTCTCACACAATCCATAATTTCATTATGAAACCAATTTATTAGCTGAATATAAGTGTTTAATCATTAATTCCATTTCATTTTAATAAATCACATAATAAGGGATCCAAAAAATAATCAACTATAGTGTAAAAAATCCTCCAATGACAACAATTTTCAATGAGGCATCAGGTCCATACAATCACCATATCAGTAATATAAAAGAGTTGAAAATTCAGGAAATTTCATTCCCCTTCCCCTTTCAATTTCAAATTACCAATTCATTATCTTAATTAGGATGGTGTAAACTATCTTCCCAAAGATAAAAAATTATAACCCCTTTTGTATGATACACTAGATGAGAAATGAAAAATCTTGTACCTCAATAAATCTTTCTAATTTGATGCACAAGGATGATCAAGAATAATTCCACCACAAAGAACCACAATGAAGTAAAACACTCTTAAAAAATTCGAATACAACAACCATGCCATTACCTTTTCAAAAAAACATCGAAATAATTGGGATTCCCCTTGGAAGAAACCTCCCCATATATGAAAATATGGGGAAACTGGAAAAAAGGAAAGAGTAACTCACCTAAACCACCATGGGACAATCTCTAAAGACTGAGGATGAAATCAAATGAAAGGGGAATAAAATATCTCCTTAAGTTATACTTGGGTATCCTAAAAATATATAGATTTTGGATAACAAATCATGCCCAATGAGCACTGGGAATTTATACCCAGACTAGAAAATAAAATTCCATAGCACAGCCCCTAGGACCCCGCCATGGAACTAAAGAAATCTATATGACTGTGATATAGTGGAGATGACCACATATTAGCCAGGATGGTCAAACTATCATTTGATATATGTAGTTATTTCCTTGATGCAGTTATTATAAACTAGTGGGAGGACCATGGTGTAGCCTAGAATAGTAAACCATAGACCTCAGACAACCAAGAGGAAGGTTATGACGTAGCCAAATCTCATATGTCTAGGACCCAAGAATCATTAAGGGGGATACACTATAGCTAATCCCCTTTGAACAGCTACCCTCAAATCTGGAAAACCCCTAAAAACCAAACCTAGATCTACTATGTTTCAACCATTACTATAGGCTAGAACCACCTATGTGGAAACTCATCTCTAATCTATAGGATACCTCCACACTATAGTTATTCCATAATTTGAATTAGCACAAAATATTCTTAAACCACCTTATACACCTTATCCATCTCTCATTTTCCACACTTACCACCCCTATAGTGCAGCCTGTGGATCTATTCCACAGGGTTCCTCCCTACTATATTTTCAAATTACAACCTATCCTCTACTCTATAACTCTCCAAGACCCCCCTCAGACGCCTCCATCAATATAATTATTTCTAATTAATGGTATGTAATGTCCAATTCCTTATATATAATACCTCTCAAACTATTCTTTACATTGATAATAAAAACAAACATAGAAAATAAAATATGGGGAAAGGTTGAAATAACCATCCCATGAGATACCTCTCAAGGATCTCATCCAACCGAACACAACCACCAGCCGGACATTCCATATAAAAAAACATCCACTAGGAATTTCACACAACCACATTACCACAAAAATATACCATTTAAAATCCACCACCTTCTTATACAACCATTCACATCACTATATAACCCTCCACAAATCCCAAACCAATGATCAACAAAACCATCACATAGTAGAGCTCTAAGAAAAAAATTAGGAATTCCAACTTCCATGTTAAGATATTATCTAATTTGGGAAGTGCTAGATCACCTACATGATTTTAGTCATGTCATGGTGTAGTGTTTCTTAAATAGGAATTGGTTTTTCCCTTTATCATATTGTTTATGTGATAACATGCATCACATCAATATAGAAGGATCAAATCTCATAAACTGTCATGACTCAAAAATTTCTTCATCAGGAAAAATTGATCAAGGAAAAACTCAAAACAAACCCTGGGTTATAAGAATACATATATGTCTCTCTCTCCCAAATACTCTCCTCGAGACCACCATTACTCTATATAATACCAACCAAAGGAATGTTCATTCTTCACAGAACTTATTTTGACAATCTTGGATTTATACTGGCCACTCCATAAATGTCATGTCATCTTGGATATCCAACTCCCCCTATTCCAAAACATGGGAGTCATCTTAAAGATACTTATGAAGCTGAGATATGTGGAAGACATCATGAATCTGTTCAATACATGGTAGAGGTTCCAATCTATAATCCCCCTCATCAACATGCCCCAACACCTCGAAAGGTCTAACAAACTAGGGTGATATATTACTTCCCATGTCAAACCTCTATGGCCCATATCGAGGGGAGTCTCTCAAGAACACATAATCTCAAATGACTAACTCAAAGGACCTTCTATTAAGATTAGTATATGACTCCTTCTGATCCTTCACTTCTTTCATCCTCTCACAAAAAAACTAAACCTTCCCTTTCATGCTTTTCATCACATTGGAACTAAGAATTAACAGCTCTCAAACCTCAACCCAACATAATGGAGAATGACACAAACACCCATACAATGCCTTAAATGGGGTCGTTCGAATAGATTAATGATAGTTGTTTTTATAAGTAAACTCAACCAAATTTAATTGATTTTATAAAGATCCACCAATGTCTATGATTCACACCCCATCATATCCTCTATCACCTAGATAATTTTATTTATCTACCCATTGATATAAGGATGAAAAGTATTGTTGAGTCACAGGTGAGTTCCAAAAACATGATGTAATCCCCTCCATACTTGTGCGATAAAACATGCATAGTGATAAGAGAAAATGAACATAGGGACTCTATGTAGCCACACTACCTTATCCACATGCCTCCTTACTAAATAATCTATGGTTCCTAACTCCTTGGTCATTAGAAAGTGATATGATTTCATCAACAGATTCATGGTTACCAATATATAATAATAATATAACATGGATCAGTGTAAATATATGATTAATTACATTTATATTTCAATCCATTTCAACTCTATAGCATCAAAGGATTGAAAAAAATCTCTATGAACATGCTGCATTGCTTTCACTTGCTAGAAAACTAAACACCATGCCACAAATTCTGCCACCACTCATTTCATCCTAGGCCACCAAAACTATGTCCTAAATCCATGGAGCATCTTGGATACTCCAAGGTATACCACCAAATGTGATCTATGAAACTCACAAATTAATCCACCATACATCACTATTGAAACAAAAAACTTTTCCTAAAATAATATCTTATTTTAATCACCCCATTCAAGCATCACCATAGCCAACACGGTCACGCATCACTGCTTCCTTAAAGTATTCCAATAAAGAATCATCCTCTAGCTGTATCAGAGATTATTTCACTATCATATGAAAAAAGAAACCTCCACCATCAACCACCCTTGTATCTAAGTGCAGGGCTTCCAACTCCTCTATCACTTTCCAAGGATATCCAGACAACTGAACAATATACCTTCATGACTTCCTAATCAAATAATTGTCCACAACATTCCCCTTTCTTAAGGTGTAAGATATCACGAATTCATTTTAAAAAAATTTTATCCACCTTTATTTCTATAGATTCATATCATGCTAATAAAAGTTATACCTTGAGAACTGGGGATATGTGAAGACCACAAAGTGCTCCCTATTAAGGTAATGTCACCAAAGCTTCAACACAAACACAACCCCTGTTAGCTCAATGTCATGGTTGTAATAGTTATGATTATGAGAATGTAACATCATAACCCCATAAGAGATCACTACCCTCTTCTACATTAAGATACATCCCAATACCAGATGATAATCATCACAAAACATCTTAAACATAACCCCTTTATCTAGTAACTAAATCACTATAGTACTGATCAAACTCCCTTTCAGGTAGTCAAATGGTAAATGAAAATTTATATTCCAGAAAAAAGAAATGTATTTCTTATTCAAATATTTCAATTGGGATGAAATCCATGATAAATCAGTTATGAACCACTAGTAATATCCTATAGGGACCAAGAAGATATGAAACTCTACCACATTATTGGGTATTTCCCAAGAAACAACTAACTTGACCTTAGATGAGTCTATGGAAAAACCTTACTGGGACACTAAATGACCATTTAATTTCACCTCTCATGTCAAAAAATTACACTTAAAAAAATTTCCATAGATTTTGTGACATCGAATAACTAGCAAGATAGCTCTGAGATGATTGGTATGCTCTTCTTTTGGATTCGAGTAGATAAATATGTTATTGATGAACATGATTATGAAATAGTACATGAATTCATAGAACATAGAGTTTATGAGTCTCATGAAAATAGTTGGTTCATTTATGATACCAAATTTAATGACCACAAACTAAAAGTTCCCATACCTATATTTTAAGGCAGTCTTCGGTATATCACCATCCTTGTCCCTCAACTGGTGATACCCAAACTATAGACTGATATTAGAAATGTAGTGACCCAAAGCTTAACGTACATAGACATTACATTACTTTTGCGGAAAACTTATTACATAACAAAAACACACACATAAGGACCATAATAGTTTAGTGTCTTTAGAAACTCGGAATATAATCTTCTAATCGTGGTGAAAGATCTTCAACATCTCCCATAAAGATCTTCTTTTTTTTAAACCTAAATCCTTTATTTATATCCTGTGGAAAAGAAAACATAAAAGGGTGATCTCAAATGCTCAGTAAGGGTAAACAAAAGAAATATCAATCACATCATATTCATAAGAACATATCTTTTGGAAAGCTTAACCTGCAAAAGAGATCATAATTTAATAATATGGGATAAATCATAGTAGTGAAATGTAATCCAAATGATCATAACTTAAAACATGAAACTTTGTGGCATACACACATAATCATAGAGAATCATTTCTTATTAGTCAAGACTCATTTCCAAGACTATCTTAGTGGACAAAGTCCCTTTATGAACCGAGTTCACTCCTCGTTTCAGTCCTGTTTCACTGAACCTGTATAACCTACCATTCCAGCCATGTCTATATCATGAGATATAAAATCATTACCCAATGCAATGGAGGGAGAAATTGGTCCCACCCATATCATAATGAAACCATTCTTATGTGTTCCAAAAAATCATAAATCATACATCATTGCATAACCCATGTAATAAAAATGGGAATCTTAAACATCATGACATCATAAAACAGTTCATATAAGATAAAGGAATTCATAAAAATATTTCCATCACAACGCAATCAAATTCATGTAATAATAGGGATAGAAACATAACCCTATATTATCTTATATTGGAAATAATTTTGATAAAACTCTTGAACTCCATTCTTGAGGAAAATATTCTTTCTACTTAAAAAACATTTTTTTTCCTTTCTTAACATGTCATAGATTTTTAAACTTAAAGAAGTTGATTAAAAATAAACATGAAAACTTTTAAAGGAAGCTTCTTGGAAATAATGTTTTCAAAATCCATTCATGCCTTTTAAGTTAAAAAAACATTCTTCTCGTACATTTGTCGGAAAAGTCAAATAGTACCTCGTATGAAAAATGACAAAAGATTCCTTTCATATCCTTTACTAGAACTCACCAAAGGGTAAAAATGGATTTAAAAAAATTGTAGGTAGATGGAAATAATATTACATATTGAGGAAACATGGATGTGGATGATAAAATACACCCCAGTAAATACCAAAGTATAAACAATCTCGGATAAAAATGAGATTGTGATATTTTCCCTTACCTTAGGTCCAATTTGCTTCGTAAGTGTCCGAACCTCCTGTATAATGATTTAAATAATGTTATTGACTTATTCCAGAATCATACATATTTCTATGATATCATATATGGTCATATCCGTAGCTTCTTATTGGTACTATTTCATTATTACTTGTTATTCGGGTGTTTATTACTTTTTGTTCTTATGCGTGTTTTATCGAATAAATTATTATTTTTATTTTTAGGTTATAGATACCTCATTTCTAGAATGGTATTAGGGTAATATATATCATATTAATTCATTAAATTCATTTATATAATCATTATGCAAAGAAGATAATGTAGAACGAGTCGCATCACATCGTGGAGACGGTATTCCGTACGTACGCACGAGCGATGATATCATTCCCATGATTGTGGAATTGTATTGGAGTATATATATAATATTTCAGAATCAATATCACTTTAAAATAATCATATATAGTCATTATTTACACCATTATTCCCATCCAAGTAAGGTGGTGGTGGAAAATAGATTACACCACGGCGTGGAGACGGTATTCCGTACGTACGCACGCGTGGTGATTTCGTCTTCCGTAGGATTGATAGATGGTGAAATATGGTTGTTTCATACTTATAATAACATATCATTATATGATTGATACTTATTTTATTACGTCATAATGAAACAACCTAAGAAGAATATGTGGAAGAAGAAATAAAGGTGAAAGAATCGGTAACGGACATTACCTCTTCTTTGAAGCGCCTCTTTGATACCTCCTCTTCGGGCACTAAAATTGGACTTTGAAGAAGACCAGAACCTATAGGATATCTCTAGGGAAGTAGAGAGAAGAAATTGGCAGGGTTTGGCCGAGCATGAAGGCTCAATGTGGTGTGAGGAAGAGAGGGAGGAAGTGCCCTTTTATAAGAGAGGAGAGGGGCACCTTTGGAATAACTAAAAATATTATTTTATTATAAAGCCAAATTCGGTTTTAAATATCTCCAAATTGATTTATTTATAAGATAAGGTGGGGATGGGTCGAAATACTCTCATCCAATAGAATTTAGACAAGTTTAGGTTCCTATTTTAACCTTATCATTTAGTTTTAACATTAAGTTAAATAATTTTACTTTTACAGTGTCTTCTTGTGTTCTTACACTATAAGGTTAATAAACATACTATAACAAGACAAAAGAACCTCAAGTTGTTTATTATTAATATATATAACCTTATCTAAGTCATTTGGCAGAACAGTAGATTTTTAGGAATAAAATAACAATTAATAATATAATATTTATTTTAAAAACTATTTTATGTCAATTTTGACACTATTTAGTAATTGATTTTTGTGAAAATAATAACAGAATGAATAGTTCGAACCAAGTTAATTAAATCAATACTAACATGTAATATTAACCTGTAAAATTAGTGGAATTCATAAAAAGTCTCAAATTACATTTATTTGGGTATTTATAACATCAATTATGTCAATATTTCATTAATAAGATAATTACTGCATCATCGCTGTGTCATAAATAAATTAAATTATTTAATGTCTAAAAATTACAAATAAAATACCATTATGTAGTAAATTCCTTTATCTTTATAATTAATATTTATAGTCGAAGTTATCTTATGTATAACCCCATATTAAAAATTCTTTACTTATTAAAATTTGATTTTAACTATTTTAACCCTTCTTTAAATAAATTAATAATAAATGTTCTAATCTAATCCAAGTGGGCCTAAATGGTCATATTTTATTCCTAAGGTTGTTTTTGGTCGAATTAAACTTATCCAATATAATTAGGACATGTGTTAGGGTAATAATAATATCTTTTTTACCCTTAATTACCATATTTACTTTTAACCGTGGTAAAAAAAAGTAAAAAGTTACTATTCACCAAAAATTATTTTCATCTCATTGAACCGCATTTTAGTTCTTAATATTAACCGTGTCTCTTGGATTTTCAAAATTCCACTCACAGAAGTGGTAAAATTATGTTTTATGAAAAATTTAGTTTTTTTAACTACCATTTAGTGGTTTCACTATTCATCAAAAAATGAAAGTTTCCAGAAAAATACCAAAAATTAGGCCTAAGATATATTTGATATTATGAATTCAAAATTGATGTCTATTTTATCAAATTCAAAACATATTAGTTACATTAACTAATTTAAAAATTAATTCCCATCGTCAAAACAAATAGCGTGTTTTTACGAGATAATAACTATCAAAAGATTGACACTTGTTTATAACTGGATTAAATGTGAAATTATATGCAATGACCAACATTGTATTAAATTGTAAAAATATATTCTAAATATACTTTAAAACCACTCAAATTTATAATTTATCACTATTAATTATTTCAATTAAAAAAGTTGTTTTTAATTAAAATTTAGTAATTTTTCACTATTCATCAGAATATGAAAGTTATCCGAAAAGTACCAAAATTTCACCCTAAGCTAATTTCGATATTATGAATCCAAAAATGAAGTCCATTTTGATAAATAAAATTTACAAAATTTCAAAAAGTGGTTATTACTTTTCATAACGGCTAGTTTTAATAATATTTTAATAGCATATCATTGTTTTGGGCAACTCGGTATTGCGTATTACACACGCTATCGAGGAAGGTCGTGATTGTGTGTAATGAAAGTAAAGTCAAGGATACGTGTTGTGCAAGATCCTTTTGGTGTTGTGTACAACACAAGACAATAATGAAATTAAAAAGAATATTTTTCATAAAATCTCGGGGTGTTACATTCTACCCCCCTTAAAATGAATTTCGCCCTCAAAATTCATCGGGGTTATAAATGGTTTACTACTCGAAAGTTTCTTTAATATAAACCCACATCGTAAAAAGGAATACCAAAACCAATCTTTAAAAACAAAAGTATGAAACATAATGGTTACCCAAATAAACTAATCACTGGGTTTCCACATAGGCGAAAATATGGATATGGAAGAGAAATCTAACCACCATGTTCTAATGGAGAGTGGTAGAGAACATGGATATGGAAAAGACAGCAATCACAAAGCCATAAATTTGTGGAGATCTATGGTACCATCTGATTCATCAGATATAAGAACACTAGGACAACATTTTTGGTTTTCAAGATCATTTCCCTAAAGTTGATGAAATTGTAATTAGAAGAAATACTTTCGTTATTTTGGTAGTCTCACCCTTGGTCATTCTTTGGACAATTTCCACTTCATCTCTTAAATAAATGAAGTTGAATTTGTCATTCGTGATGTGTTAGAAGATCATGTGATAGAATGATGGGTCATTCCATCTGTCTCAAACAAAATGATAGAAAAGTTATCAAAAAATACATAAGTCCATATATAGTGAGATTAATCATATATGGTTCCTAAAATGGACTTATACTTCATATATCATACTTCTTAATATAATAAAACAAGTTTCTACTAAACAGGGACTTCCTGTAGGCCAGTGGTAGGCGATAAAGGTCAGTCGCACTTCGGTTGTGGGTTCGATTCCCACAGCCTTGTCCGACGCGATGGGCTGTCGCCCATCCTGCAGGTTGTCCTTTTTCTAAAGCTATATTACTATAAAATACCATCAATAATATCTAAAAAAAAGTTCTATCCTTAAACAATACTAACTTATTTCCAACATAATCCATTCCAATCTTTAGCCTTACCTAAAATACTTTGGTCCAAGCTCATAGTATAATGAAAACGATTAATTGAAATCTCATCAACCAAACATGTGAATACCATAATTTATCCCCCATATATCTTGTTGGTCACATTCCAATCCTGTGAATACCTTAATTATGTATTCTCTTGAAAAATGAATACCCATTAAACCTTAGTGAAAACATGAATGTTGTCAAAAGTTAACTCTTTACTCATACTAAAATCCAAATATTCTATATACTAAAACCATGATATAACCTTCTCCTTATATCAGTCATGAGCTCATGAATACTATCAAACATTTAATTTTCTCCTTATCCCTTCATTATGCGCATATCATCTACATTCCAAAAATATCTGAATAACCATTCATGGATACTGGTACCATACACTTTCAAGACTCAAGGAAAGACAATAGTGTAACAATCCTTAGATGTCTCTTTATTCCATAGTACCATGAGATTACTTATACAACATTACACTCGATAAACATGTAATCATTCCACTACCTTTCTAAACCATTGACCGAGCTTCAACAATTCTTTCATCTCACATATCATTTGTAGTCTCTTCATCATCATCAACATAAATACAACCCATACGACCGTACTAATTCTCTTCATGAGACTTTCCCTTAGGGAATTGGTTTTCATAATGCCCATACATTCCACATTTAAAACATTTAACCATTGTTGATGTCGTAGTAATACCATTATCCTCATCCATGGTGTTAACTGAACCTTTTCCTTTGCACTTACTAGATTTGTGTCCTTCTTTTCCACACCTAATGTATCTTCCAGTTCCCTTGAAACAATCTCCCTGATGCCTCTTCCCACATGATTTACATGAGGGAAATTTAAATTTCTTTCCTCTATGATCATCATGAAACTCCATCTTTCTCTTATTATCTGAGTCGGGAAACTTACCAAAGTTGAGATTATTGATCATATTATGAGATTGCTGATTAGGCATAATAACTATTTTTGGACTTCCAAATCCCATTTCATTTGGTTTCTCATGAAGAATATCATTCCATTGTCTGTCATATCCTCCATTATCATGAATCTTCCTATTTCCAGCCATTTTCTAAAACCCAAAAAGAATAGTGTGCGAGGTAAAAATCATGCTAGGGAAAACAACATAATAAAGGGGGAGTACCTTCAATATCTAACATATTAGGTTTAATTATATGATCGTTAGAGTAATTCTAGGACTATAACCTATAAGTATACTTAACCTTAGGGACATTCCTAGACATACCTTAGAAATATCTCTAGGGATATCACTAAAGTTCTCGTATCCTAGTTTCCAAAGGTTGACTAAACCTTTCCTCTAATACCAACTGTAGCGGTCTGGAATTACTTCCAGTGGACTATAATTGATACCTATCAGGGCACTCCATGGGTGGCTACACCCCCTGGGTGGGACACACCACCATCCCCAGTGGTAGCCATTTCCTCATGAAGCCCTTGGGTGGAGAGCCATGCTTCGTCCAACGCTCACATGTGAGAGTTCCCAAGGATCGAATACATTCCTACCTCTTCTTCCTCTGATACCAACTATAGAGACCCGAAGCTTAACGTACATATATATTACATTACTTTTTCGGAATACTTAGTATATAAAAAAAACACACACACAAGGACGGTAATAGTTTAGTGTCTTCGGAAACTCGGAATATAATCTTCTAATCGTGGTGAAAGATCTTCAACATCTCCCATAAAGATCTTCTTTTTTTAAAACCTAAATCCTTTCTTTTTATCCTGTGGAAAAGAAAACATAAAAGGGTGATCTCAAATGCTCAGTAAGGGTAAACCAAAGAAATATCAATCACATCATATTCATAAGAGCATATCTTTTGGAAAGCTTAACCTGCAAAAGAGATCATAATTTCATAACATGGGATAAATCATAGTAGTGAAATGTAATCCCAATGATCATAAATTAAAACATGAAACATTGTGGCATACACAAATAATTGTAGAGAACCATTTCTTATTAGTCAAGACTCATTTCCATGACTATCTTAGTGGACAAATTCCCTTTCAGAACCGAGTTCACTCCTTGTTTCAGTCCTGTTTCACTGAACCGGTATAACCTACCATTCCATCCATGTCTATCTCATGAGATATAAAATCATTACCCAATGCATTGAAGGGAGATATAGGTTCCACGCATCTTATAATGAAATCATTCTTATGAGTGCCACAAAATCGCAAATCATACATCATTGCATAACCCATGTAATAAAAATGGGAATCTTAAACATCATGACATCATAAAACACTTCATATAATATAAATGAATTCATAAAAATATTTCCATCACAACATAATCAAATCCATGTAATAATAGGGATAGAAACAGAACCCTATATTATCTTATATGGGAAATAATTTTGATACAACTCTTAAACTCCATTCTTGAGGAAAATATCCTTTCTACTTAAAAAACATTTTTTTTCCTTTCTTAACATGTCATACAATTTTAAACTAAAAGAAGTTGATTAAAAATAAACAAGAAAACTTGTAAAGGAATATTCTTGGAAATAATTTCTTAAAAATCCATTCATGCCGTTTAAGTTAAAAAAAACATTCTTCTCGTACTTTTGTCGGAAAAGTCAAAAAGTACCTCGTACGAAAAACGACAAAATATTCCTTTCATATCCTTTACTAAAACTCACCAAAGGGTAAAAATGGATTTAAAAAAATTGTAGGTGGACAGAAATAATATTACATATTGAGGAAACATGGATGTGGATGATAAAATACACCCCAGTAAATACCAAAGTATAAACAATCTCGGATAAAAATGAGATTGTGATATTTTCCCTTACCTTAGGTCCAATTTGCTTCGTAAGTGTCCAAACCTCCTTTATAATGATTTAAATAATGTTATTTACTTATTCCAGAATCATACATATTTTTATGATATCATATATGGTCATATTCTTAGCTTCTTATTGGTAATATTTCATTATTGCTTGTTATTCGGGTGTTTATTACTTTTTGTTCTTATGCGTGTTTTGTCGAATAAATTCTTATTTTTCTTTTTAGGTTATAGATACCTCATTTACAGAATGTTATTAGGGTAATATATATCATATTAATTCATTCAATTCATTTATATAATCATTATGCAATGAATATCATGTAGAACGAGTCGCATCACATCATGGAGACAGTATTCCGTACGTACGCACGAGCGATGATATCGTTACCATGATTGTGGAATTGTATTGGAGTATATATATACTATTTCAGGATCAATATCACTTTACAATAATCATATATAGTCATTATTTACACCATTATACCCATCCAAGTAAGGTGGTGATGGAAAATAGATTACACCACGGCGTGGAGACAGTATTCTGTACGTACGCACGCGCGGTGATTTCGTTTTTTATAGGATGTATAGATGAAGAAATAGGGTTGTTTCATACTTATAATAACATATAAGTACATGAGTGATACTGATGTTATTATTTCATAATGAAACAACCTAGAAGAATAAGTGGAAGAAGAAATAAAGGTGAAAGAATCAGTAACAGACATTACCTCTTCTTTGAAGCGCCTCTTTGATACCTCCTCTTAGGGCACTAAAATTGGTCTTTGAAGAAGACCAAAACCTCTAGGTTGTCTCTAGGGAAGTGGAGAGAATAAATTTTCAGGGGTTGGCCGAGCTTGAAGTCTCAATGTGGTGTGAGGAAGAGACGGAGGAAGTGCCCTTTTATAAGGGAGGAGAGGAGCACCTTTGGAATAACTAAAAATATAATTTTATTATAAAGCAAAATTCGGTTTTAAATAGATCCAAATTGATTTATTTCTAAGATAAGGTGGGGATGGGTAGAAATCCTCTCATCCAATAGAATTTAGACATGTTTAGGTTCCTATTTTAACCTTATCATTTAGTTTTAACATTAAGTTAAATAATTTTACTTTTACTGTGTCTTCTTGTGTTCTTACACTATAAGGTTAATAAACTTACTATAACAAGACAAACGAACCCCAAGTTGTTTATTATTAGTATATATAACCTTATCTAAGTCATTTGGAAGAACATTAGACTTTTAGGAATAAAATAACAATTAATAATATAATATTTTTTTAAAAACTATTTTATGTCAATTTTGACACTATTTAGTAATTGATTTTTGTGAAAATCATAACAGAATGACTAGTTCTAACCAAGTTAATTAAATCAATAATAACATGTCATATTAACCTGGAAAATTAGTTGAATTCATAAAAAGTCTCAAATTATATTTATTTGGGTATTTATAACATCAATTATGTCAATATTTCATTAATAAGATAATTACTGCATCATCGTTGTGTCATAAATAAATTAAATTATTTAATGTATTAAAATTACAAATAAAATACCATTATGTATTAAATTTATTTATATTTCTAATGAATATTTATAGTCGAATTTATCTTATGTATAACCCCATATTAAAAATTCTTTACTTATTAAACTTTGATTTTATCTATTTTAACCCTTCTTTAAATAAATTAATAATAAATGTCCTAATCTAATCCAAGAGGGCCTAAATGGTCATATTTTATTCCTAAGGTTGTTTTTGGTCGAATTACAGTTATCCAATATAATTAGGACATGTGTTAGGGTAATAATATTATCTTTTTTACCCTTAATTTCTCTATTTACTTTTAACCGTGGTAAAAAAAAGTAAAAACTTACTATTCACCAAAAATTATTTTCATCTCATTGAACCACATTTTAGTCCTTGATATTAACCGTGTCTCTCGGATTTTCAAAATTCCACTCACAGAAGCGGTAAAATTAAGTTTTATGAAAAATTCCGTTTTTTTTACTATCACTTAGTGGTTTCACTATTCATCAAAAAATGAAAGTTTCCAGAAAAATACCAAAAATTAGGCCAAAGATATATTTGATATTATTAATTCAAAAATGATTTCTATTTTATAAAATTCAAAACATATTAGTTACATTAACTAATTTAAAAATTAATTCCCATCGTCAAAACAAATAGCGTGTTTTTACGAGATAATAACTATCAAAAGATTGACACTTGTTTATAACTGGTTTAAATGTGAAATTATATCCAATGACAACCATTTTATTAAATTGTAAAAATATATTCTAAATATACATTAAAACCACTCAAATTAATAATTTATCACTATTAATTATTTCTATTAAAAAGTAGTTTTTAATTAAAATTTAGTAAATTTTCACTATTCATCAGAATATGAAAGTTATCCGAAAAGTACCAAAATTTCACACTAAGCTAATTTCGATATTACGAATCCAAAAATGAAGTCCATTTTGAAAAATAAAATTTACAAAATTTCAAAAAGTAGTTATTACTATTCATAACGGCTAGTTTTAATAATATTTTAATAGCATATCATTGTTTTTTGAAACTCGGTATTGCGTACTACACATGCTATCGAGGAAGGTCGTGATTGCGTGTAATGCAAGGCAAGTCAAGGATGTGTGTTGTGCAAGCTCCATTTGGTGTAGCGTACAACACAAGACATTAATGAAATTAAAAAGAATATTTTTCATAAAATCTCGGGGTGTTACAAGAAAACATACTAGAAACCCTAAAATGGTCGAAAAGATCATTGATCCTAAAAATAGGATAATTATTTTTTATCATCACGTGATTCAGACTCTGGTATTCTATACAGATCCCCAAACTACCATCTTCCTTCTTGTAAAATAACAGTGGAGAAACCCAGAATGACACTCTTCCTCAAATAAACACTTCAAAATCAAATCATATATCTAAATCATCATTTATTACAACTTGGAAGGTTTAATCGATATGAATCCATCAAAATCATAGAATCACTAGACTTCAAGTATATCTAGAACTCGACATCACATCAAGGGGTAGTGTTATAACCTCCTTGTGAAAAATATTCATTAAATCCCTAACCACCCTGGGAGAATCCTCTTACTAAGTGTCTAAAGATTATGTGTAATACTTAGTGATCAAGGAAAAAAGGGGCTCCACAGAACTACATCCCACCAAAAAACTCATCTCACTAATGAAAGTTGCATGTTGCATACCCACATCAAAGAATATTTCTATCCTATGGAAGTAGTTGATAACATCATTCATGGAATAAAATTAATAAATACTGAGAATTACATCGTATGGAAGTATTTTTAGTAATAAAAGATCCTCATAATACCGATGTGTCCCCATCATCAGTCTACACCCTCGACACACATCAAAGAAGCTAGTATGCTCTCTATCTTGTGTTTACAAAACCAATGGAATGGGAATACCCTATACATGTATACCTAGAGTATAGACTATAGCAGGTGAAAAAAAGAAGTCTAAAGCTCCTATGTCAAACAAATCACAAACAAGGATGAAATACAAGATGGTTATACCTCTTACTATTTATGGACCCTCTATTGTTGCTTCCTTCGTTGTGTGAAACTGACCATGACCAGTTCCTTTTCCTCTATATTAATGGCCACCTCCCGGGGAATTATATATTTTAGGTCCACAAGGATGAATAATATTCTCATTTCAATATATTATATTTATTTCTCCTATTTATAGAGCATAAAGATTATACCCCTTATGATAAAATGACCTCACTAGTGGTTGAAAAAGAGTTTTATGTTGAACTTATAAACCTTCACCATAATGAGCTCAAATAACTATGGGTCATTGATTCCGATGATGGACACAAAACCCATAGATAAATAATAATTGGAAAATCACCTAGAAAAATAATGGAAACCACTAGCCATGGATTTATGGAAAGGAACCCTCTAAGGTAGACTCCCCATTGGAAAAATAAAATAAGTAACCACACATTGGATCAAAAGATGGATTTCCTCCTCAACATGCCACTCTTAGGACTCCTCATCGGGAAAAATATTTAGAGATGAATGAAAATTTTCCTTGAACTTGATCCCAATCCCACGCATAGACATACTCCCCTACTAAAGAGAAAGAATCTCCAACCTATTCATTGCCTTCAATGTAAATGAGGTGATATCCAGATGGAACTCCTTCTGATAGTTGATTCAGGGAACATATTCATCTTTTTTCTCATCAATATAAATCATCCACAAATGATACATAGTTATTTCATCTAAATTACTCTCAATGGGACCCAAGACTTTGTCAGGACCTAGATCAAACTAAAGTTGGTCTTGAGATCCTCCACCTAGGTCTCTATCTCAAGATCATAAATTATACCCTCATACTTATGCAAATACTACCCCTAAAAATGAAGTCTTTTTTATTCCATTGATCATACTCTTCAACATCATCAACCCTCTATCGATCAATCAGATCATCCTAGTTAACCTCCATTTCCTAGACCACATGTGGATAACATCCAAGATCAAAAACAAAATAGGGAAACAAGGACTTCCTAAGCCTAGTAATATCTAATTTTATCAATATTTGTTTAATTAATTTTATCCCTCCAAAAAACATCCAATTCAAACAAGAACACAAGTCAATTATGATGCATGTACCTTCCTATGTTCTCTACCCTGTAAGTGGAATAACCTCACTTGGTCATTCGGTATGATCAAATTACTTGCATCAGATCATGGGGGTCCTAAAATATCAAGTCCTAGCTACTATTCCTTGGCCTATGTCACACACCAAGATCAACTGAGGTTGTTTCCTTACCAACCCATGCAACCCTCACTATGCCTAACTTTGAACTTCATCATATCTCTCAACTAAAGATCTGATACCACTCTGTCATAACCCTATCCCTTCAATGTTACCCCCACCACATCTATAAATGAGGGAAGGGAGATAACGACCTTCAGTTCCTACGTCCAGTACAAATCGATAGGGTGACTATCACTAAGGGTATAAAAATCCCAAAAATGGGAGGAATTTCCCTCTATAATAATAGGATCAAGAGATAGTATATCATTGATCAATAAAATCCATGACATAAAATAGGATAAATGAAACCAAAAAAATCCAAAAATTCATGTATAAAGTGAATATATGTAGATAAAATCCCCCAAATAAAACCCCAAAATGAAAAGATAAGGAAGCAATACAATAACACCCCAAAGACCCGAGCTAGTAATTTCTAGCATGGTTTATGTCGTACTTATATAAACCTAAAAAATAATTTTTAAATATGTAAGGTGTAATGAAAGTATACTTAGTAGGATCATACCCAATGTCTCTGATGTACATGTGAAAGAATAATTCTAATGCACTCGTGAGAAAATAGAAAAACCAACAACACCTAGACAAGTCAACTAACCAAACGCATCCTCACCATGGATCTCTCACCAAATAATGAATCCTAATATAGTAAAAACAATAAAAACATATTGATCTAGTGGAATCCCATGACACTTTTCCAACTGATTTTTCACTCTCACACCCTCATCATCATACATACAAAAGCTACCATCTCCTCAAAACATAATATCAAGACCAGCACCCCAGGTGAAAATGGCCATCACATCACATATCACTTAAATAATCATGGTCCATCACACCACATATTTTCTAAAGACACATGGTCCATAAATACAAATCTATATTCAAGACACCTAGGCCATCAAACCATATTCCTAACAAAAATTGTATGGTATCATAAACATGAACTGTATTAACCATGTTTCATCCCCCTACCATGCACAAAACCCACCACAATCTATATCACCATCTCATCAAAAAACCAACACCAATTCAATTTTGACTTATAGAAATCCTATCTGATGAATAACTAAATCACTTGGAAGGGATAGTGGGAAATAGTAGTTAACCATCCATCCATCATCACCATCGGGATTCTTGGAAAAACACCCACAAAATATCTATTTTTTGGTACATGGTGCTCAAAATGGGTGGGGTACATACAGAAATCATATGGAAAATACAAGATATATATGTAATATCCACTCACAAGACCAAACTATTCTTTTACAACAGAAGATCCAACCAACTAAAAAAACACCCCCATGGTCTCACAAACTTTCTACAATTTCACTGCCACCACTAAATGAAAAACACTGTGGAATATTCCACAATCCACAAGTCACATTCCATCCATTATTTTCATATTAATCAAATTTATAGATTTCCCATTACCAAAAAATTACATTTATATCACCCATTCATTTCATATTTTCAGACCATTTTAATCCATTCATTCATTATCTATTTAGTCCATAACATTACTATTCATTACTACCCAAATAATTAGGATACTACATGGGAAACTAGCATATCGCATCACAACACAACAAAAAATATCCCAATATCCCAAATCCAACCATCCCACACTACCACTATCACATATACACAACCACCTCTTCATCATAACTGATATATCCCCACCACTTTTCATCACAACCATCCCATTTCATAGCCACAAAACTCATCAAATCCACCCCCACAACAAAACCTCACATCACAACCTCCACATACCGCATCCATTTAACATCACATCACCACCCCACATCACAACCACACATCATAAATATATCACATTCACATACCATTTTTCATATTTATTGAGGCGATTACACCAAATTCCTCATCTTTGTTTCAATAGAATTATCACAGAATATATAATTTCCATGTGAAACCAATTTATTAGCCGAATATACTTGGTTATCCATTCATTCAAGGTGATTCAAATCAATCACACAATAAGGTTTCCAAAAATCATAAACTATAGAACAAAAAAAACCCACCACAGCCATAATTTTTAGTGAGGCATCAAGCCTATATAATCACAATATCAATAATATAAAAAATCTATAAAAACATGTGATTTCATTCCCCTGCACTTTAATTTTCAAATTAAAAATTCATTATCTTTTTTATCCGGTAAAAATATAGTCTCAAAGATAAAAAAATCATTTTTCCACCAACATAATACAATAGATAATAAATGAAGGATTCCCTACCCTAATGAATATTTCTGATTAACGAAAAAATTTTGATATAGTGGAAGGCCACCATTGAGCACCATAGTGAAGGAGAACAATCATAACATCCAAGAACTCAAAAAAAACACACCATTAGATTATCAAAACAACATAAAAACCAATTGTTTTCTCCTAGGAAGAAACCTCCATATATAATAAAATAGAGGAAAATAGGAAAATGAAGAGAGTAACTTATGTAAAAAACCAAGGATTGATCTCTGAATAAAAGGTTTTAAAGTCACAAAAGGGGGTTTAATGAGATCTCCGAAACGCACTTAGCTTACCCAAGAAACAAGATAGACGTTAGAAAAGTGATTGGTTATGAGGATCTCTTGTAATTTATACCTAGTCTATAAAAATGAATACCATGACATTTCCCCTAAGACTATAGCATATAACTACTTAAAACCAAAGGAATATGGTGAATTAGGTAGGACCACACTCTATCTAGTATTTTCCAAAATGCGTCTAAGATCTATGTATATTTCTATGTCACAGATCCTATAATCCAAGGGAAATACCATGGTATATCCAAGACCACTATTTTGAAAACCCTAGATAACCAAGAGGAAGGCTATAGTGTATCCAAATCCACTACACCACAAGACCTTAGAACCATTAAGGGGTTACTCTGCATCCCATCCCCATGGCACAACTACCCTCAAAATGGAAACATGACCAAAAAACTAAACCTCAAACCAATATATTGTAGTTGTTCCTCCACTCTATAAAAAACTATGTGGCCAGTCATATAAAATATGTAAACTACCTTCACACTATAGCAATTCCAGAATAGAAAGTAGCACCAAAAACATTTTCAACCAACCTCTATGCTATATATAGAACTCCTATGCTGTAATGACCACCCCTATGGTGCAACCTATGGCTCCACACTACATGGATCCTCCTATCTATATTTTCTAGCTAAAACCACTCCTCTACTCTCTAACACCTCGATACCACCCTCATAAACCTCCATCACTAGAATTATTTCAAATAAATGGGCTATAAGGTTTGATCCATTATATAGAGAGTGTCTAACACGTGGTCTTTAGTTGTGAAACAATGGTTCTAGTGTATTTATGTTTTAGAGACTTATACTTTCATTAATATTTCTTTTCCTTAGTTTCTGTTATGCAGTTCTTTTATTAGTATTTTATTGGGCAGTATAGTTTATTTTATTATTCATCATGTAGTTGGTTTTTTTTATCTTCTTTTATCTTTCCAATTTTTTTTTCTTTATGGAAAATCATCCTTTGGAATTTTACTAATCCCTTGGTATTTATTTACAACCCTTGGTGTCTTAGAGAAATCACTTAATTTTAGTAAAACCAATTCCTCTTGTCAAGACAATGAGTTAGGGTGGGACGTTAAAAATTGTATTAGTATTGTTCGTTCCTTGAGTTGGGATGGTTTAAATGATATAGGAATGTACAAAATTGAAATTTATAGCATAAAAAGACATATATAACTTTGTTATGCTGAAAAAAAAGTTACCAAGGTGTTTTTGTTACAAAATTTTATTAAGAAACACTTTGGTAGGTTTTTATCTCATCATTGTGGGATTAAATTATGAGTGCATCATATAATTCATTAGTAAAGAGACATCAAACACTATTCATCTACTATTTGATGTTTTTTTTAAAAAAATAATTAAAATGGTTAAGGTGGTTTATTTTTAAAACAAGAATTGTAAAGTGGTTTCTTATGGTAATTTTGGAATTTTATAAGCCTTTATTTAATAGTGATTGATAAGTAAATGGTTTTTTATTATAGTTATATAGAATGTACCCAAATAGGAACCATATAAATTAGTAATAATAGTTCATGGGGAATGTGGTAGTACCTAATATATAGGTGAAAAAATAACTTATATAGAGAATTGTGCAAGCTTCTTGATGCCTTTAAAAAAGGAAAAAGAAATTATGAACCAAGGAAAGTGGATCATTCAGTATTGTTTCAGAATTAGAATTCAACAGTTTTGTAGAGGATTCTAGACCTGAAAAATTGGATGTGTGGATCAGCTGAATGAAAAAAAAATTGATTTTCTTGGTACACTGACGGAACAAAAGGTTAAGTTAGAAACCTATATATTAGATGATATTTCTATATAATAGTGGGATTTATTTTTCCAATTTTGACCTAACTAATTACTCATATGGAAAGAATTTAAATAATTTTTTAATAAATAATTATATTCCCACACATTCAAGATATCAAGAACAACAAACTTATTTAGATTAAAGTAAGAAAACATATCGATGGAAGATTATAATGATGATTTTACCAACTTAGTTCATTTTTATTTTCAAGTAGGTGCTACCAAATCTTTAAAGGGGTAGATATCTGAGTTGGGATTAGGAAAAGAGATCTACTCTAGGATATTTTTCATATTTATTATGGATTATATGGATATGGTTAATAGGTTAATAATGGTGCAAAGGGATCTTGATAGGAATCCTCTGGATGGAATTATTTTTTTCATGAGAACATGTTGGAACTTTAATACTAGAAATAAGTGGAAGAGAGATATAAACTCTCAAGGAGGTGGTTCACCTCAAACTTAAACTTATGAATTGGTAAAATTTCCACTAATAACTCATGTTAAACCATGTTTTTTCATTGCATTTTAATTACATACGGGAAGAAAAAATTCACTCTACCATTATTGAATTTCCACCACTATAATAAGAAAAGGAATATTAAGCAGTATTGTTATAAAATTTGGAAATTAATAGGTGGAATATCCTTGACTTAGCCTTAGGTATCATAATTTTAGATGGAATAGTCCCTTCAGACTAGTTCCCATCCATAGATCTAGGTGAACTAGGAAACCTATAGAAACACTTAGGTTTTCTAGTCAACACCTTATAAAAAAAGTATGATCTATCCTATGGAAGCTAATTGATAGTTATATGCAGTATAATATACTATCATGAATGAGCATTTAGGTCCCTCCATAGTGTGAGGTTCCATTAATCTAAACTCGAATCGTATGCATGTCTTGTTTGATATTAGTATATGTCATTATTTACTTACTTAGATGGAAAGAGTGTAGAGGATTGAAATGCCTATCTTATTCCTTATTCATTGATGCAATATAGTTTCTATGAGAGATTATAGTCCTAGAGATGGATGTTTTTTATTTAATGTTTTGGATGGATTAGATTTTGGATTTAAATCCCATATCAACTACTATGCTTGACAAGTGACATTCACATCCTCATATAGAGATCTTTATTTATTCAAGGGGGTTGAGATACAAATGAAGGTACAATGGTACCATTAATGATAGTGGATGGAATAATCTATAGTTGGTTAGAAGTAATAAACTTGGTTTCTACTAATAAAATGTGAAATTGGACTCTTCCAACCATAGTGGTTCAATACCCAAATGTATTTTTGAATGATTTCACTATGTAACCACTCAAACAGGAAAACAAATTTTTTATCGATATACTCCTATGAACAAAAACAATTTCATTACCATATTATTGAATTGTTATAAAAAATTTGTGAGAGTTAATGATTTAGCTACAAGAGTTAGAAAGTAGAGGTTTCATCAGAACTAGTACATCTCCATGGTTTTCATTGGTTTTATTCATAAATAACGAAGAAATGTTCCCTCTTATTATGTGTTCATTATCAAAAACTAAATCAAGTTATGATTAAAAATCACTATCCTCTTACTTGAATTAATTATTTTTTTATCAGTTAATTGTATACAAATGGTTCTCCAAGATTGATCTGAACTCCATATATCATCATCTTTGAGTTAGAATAGAGTATATTATAAATATAATATTCATTAATAGATATAGACATTATAAATATGCCATTATGAACTTTGGTATGAAAAATTAACCTATATTCTTCTTTTCCATGATGATAAATGTCTTTCATAGTTTCCTTGAATCATTTGTTATTATATTTGTTATGATATTTTGTTTTACTCTCAAAGTAAAAATGACCCGCAGGATCACTTGTAAATAATACTATGAAAATTGTGTGATCACTATCTATAAACTATGTTTTAAAAGTGTGACTTTTGGATTTGAGATGTTTGTTTCCTTAGGAGAGTCATTTTTATAGAATAAATATTGATTGGTCATATAAAGATTAATGTATTCATCTCTTGGAAGAAACCATATATTGTATTCAAGATGCAAAATTTTGTGGGGTTAACAGGATATTCGGTTTATTCAGGATTTCTCAAGGATTTATTCTCCCATGAAAACTATAATAAGAAATGGTTTTCTATTCACATGGTTTTCTGGCTATCATAAATTATTTATATATCTGAAATCTCATCTCACAGCATCACCCATCCTAATTTTTCTAGAACAAGGTCATGGTTAAGTAGTATATTATAATGTATATGGAACTGGTTTGGGTTTTGTTCTCATAAAAGGATATCATGTAGTGGCATGTAGTTCAACCCAATTGAAAATTCCTAAAACATAATATCTTACGTATGATTTAGAATTAGTTAATGTTTTTTATTCCTTAAACACATGGATTCATTACCTATTTAGATAAAATTTCATAGTCTTTATTCATTATAAGAGATGTAAATCCCTATTTTATAGGCAAGAATTGAACTTGATGAAATAAATAAGGATGTAATATCCTTAAATTTTTTACTTTAAATTAGTGTACACACCTAGGAAATGGAATTTTGAGGTAGATGCATTGAGTTGCGAGTCACATAGTGAAGTTCATAGGGAAACTCGTGACCAGTGGAAACTGATGAGTACCATTGTTGACATGTATTTTTACTATTCCAAACATAATGTTTGTCTATTTTTTATGTTAATATTATTCAAGACTTTATGGATTTTTTCAAAGAGGCTAAAATGAATTATACTAATTGTATCACCTTTACGCCAAATATAAATAGCGGAGATACTTCTGATGGTTGGATAGGGGATGAAAACTCGTTATTATGATTTTTAATTGAATTTTAGTCCCTCAGTATTACTAGGTAATGATTGTTTTAGTATATAACCATTAAAAATGGGCTATTCATATAGGTATTCAAAAAAGGTACAAGGAAATAAAAGCTCATTTAATGTGGTTAGGTATAAAACCCAAGATTGAATATGTTTTTATGAAATTTATAACTTTTCAATAGGTTAAGTCTTAACATCAAAGACCTTCTAGTAATTTTTAATCTATTCCTATACCATTATGGAAGTGGGAATAGATTTCCATGGGATTTTTCATAATTCTAGAAAGAATGGTGCTGAATAATGATATTATTTGGGTGTTTATGGGATGAAACCCCAATTTGGGAAAAATTTATCCCTATTAGAGAGTCCAATATAGTATAGTATTTAGTAAATTTTTATATATAATAAATTTTCAAGTTTCATGGAGTTCTTGTTTCAATTGTCTTTGATTGAGATCCACAATTCACTTCTTTATTTTGGTGGTCATTACAACATGATCTTAGTACTCAAAAGAGTATGAGCATGGAATATCATCCAAAAATGGATGGTTAGTCAGAACGCACAATTCATTCATTGGAATATATTATAAAAGATGTTTTTATGGAATTTAGAAGCTCATGTTAAGGCCATATTTATTTTTTGGAGTTACCCTATAATAAAATATATCAGGATATCATACATATAGCCTTGTTTGAGGCTTTGTATGGCCATCATTTTTATTCCCACTATATTGGGTGGAAATACGATAGATATCATTGATTATAATGAGTTATATCCATGAGACTATATAGAAGATCTAGATGACCTAAAAGAATGTGGTTATGGAAAAAACGATTATAGAAATTGTATGTAGAAAATCATCACCAACCTTTATCTTTCAATGTGAGTGACCACATCTTCAAGAATGTGTCACCTAGACTTAGTCACTGGTTCTTGGAAATAAAGGGAAGTTTACCCCATGGTATATTAGACCATTTTAAATTATTGAATAGATTGGAATTATTGTGTATTAATTATCCTTGCAGCAAAAATTCTGTTCTATCCATAATTTATGTCATGTTTCTTAACAGAATAAGTATTACCCAGATCTATACCATGTGATTAGTTGGGAACATGTTACTCTCAATATAGATCCTATGTTTATCCATTAACTAGTTAATATTTTATATTTATAGTTGAAATATTTACAAGGGAGATATATTTCTCCGGTAAGATTATAATGGAATCATTGGAATATCCAAGAAGAAACATGTGAAATAGAGGATTTTATACTGGGGAAATGGCTTGATCTTTTAAAAGTTTCCAAATACCTCTATATTTCTGAGGATGGAAATAATGTTTTTGGGTAGAATGTATCTCCATTGGTTAAAGGTATTCTATTGTATTATTCTTTTTCTTTCATGTTTAGATTTGTTGAGATAAATTACTAAAAGAGTTTGGAGGACTAAAAATAAGCTAATATTGAATTTCTCAATAAAAATGATTCTTGTTGTGAATGGTTATTAATGATGTAAATGTCTTTTTGGAAAGGTTTCATGAGTTTATTTATAGTGAGAATGGGTTTTTAGTTAGAATTGGTTCACTCCATATAATTAATTTCTGGCATGAAATTTTTTTTGAATTAAACCTGAGGCAATGTGAACTTCTTTGTATATGACCTCTTGAAGATTCACAATGTAAATCATTAGTTCACACTATGAATCTGGTCGAGTCCATCCTATTTTAATCTATCCAAAACTTTTAAATCATAATTACAATATTATTATCTTTATATGATCTTCAAAGGTTCCCTTAGATGATATTTGGTGATATATGATGTCTAGACTCTAATTTAAACAAATCTATGAGTGTTTGATTGAGGAAATAAAAGGTTATATCATAATTATTCCTTAACATCTTGGATCTCCCCAGTATTCATGAAAACAATCATATATCAGTTTTTTTATGATAAGATCTATGTTATTGAATTAGTTTTTATGAGATATTCTTTGGATTTCATTGAATAATGGAAGGAAGATTTCAGATCTATGGAATCATCTAAGATCCATTATTCTAAATAAACCAAAGCTAGGTGTATTCTCTCCCACTATACTATTCTAGAACATGATGGATTGAGTTTTTCTAAATTTATAATTTTATTTTATTGAAAATATATTGATAACTTCATATTGAAAACCCATGTTGTGATGTGATTTCAAAATTTTGGTTTTTGAAATATGGAAAAGGATTTTCTATATAAATAAGTTTGATGGAATTTATATTTTGAATAAATGCTTTAATTGGAAACATTAAATAATTATATTGGCATGTGTTCATGTTCTTGTGGGAAGAATCATGGTCAGAAGTAACACATTAAAATAATAGAAAACTAGGTATAGATCATGGTCAGAAGTAACACCTTGAAATGGGGTTACCAAGTGATGGCTTGGTGGCAAAAAGACTCACCACTTGTGAGTACAGAGAGGTCCGGGGAATGTATGTCAGTGGGTGTGTGCCTGAACATGGGAAGGTTATGAAAGTTCTTAAAGAAGGATAACAAGTTTTAACTTATCTTTTTATTACGTGGAACCTATTTATATCTTATATAAATTGTTTATTAATTTCTAATATATTTTATATTAAATGTTTTAACTTGTTCATTTCCTAGTGGAATGTGTTTGGAAGTCTATGGGGATTACCTAATAAGTGTTATATTAATCCAATGATTATAAAATTTTACGTGTTTTTATATTTAATTTACTAATATACAGGTAAGGGACAAGTTTATTACTTCTCTAGTGGTGTTCCTTCATGTTTCTAATCTTGATATTGGAGCTGAATTTGAGGAGTGTCTATGTCGTGGTTTGGAGTGATTTCACTTTGGTGTACCACTCCAAAATTTTAAATGAATAATATTAAGTTTGATGGTCTATATGACAAGAAACACTTAGCTTATAAGAGAATATATCACCCTAATACTTTATGATATATTTAATTTTAAATAAATTCAATTTCTTTGATATCTTTTGTAACACACAACATCCGGTTTTAAAGAAACGTGATGCTTTATTAAAATATTATTATTTAAACATGACCATTATATCCTTTCCATTAAGTTGGTGTATATTAATATGAATAAATAAATAATGAAAATTATATAGTTTCCACATGTATATAATAAATGTAATGTTTATCTATTTATTATAAATAAAATAATAACCATTTTAATGATAAATAAATGTTTTCTGAAAAACTGTATTTTTCTAAAAAGTGGTTTAGTCACTCATTGAATTCAAAATTTAAAATTAAATTTTAAATCTTTTATAAAATTAATTTTAAAAAAGAAACTTAATTTTTTAAATTTAAATTCCATATTTATCTTTGGATTAATTTTTGAGAATTTTCTGAAAAAAATTAATTTTTTATGAATAGTTAAAATTGTTATTTTTTATTTTAAAATTACATTTTCATTTAAATTATCTATAGAGTTAAATTATATATTAAATTGGTTTAAAATTAAAATTAATTAAATTATATATTTAAAAATATAATTTAGGTCACTGTAATCAATCTCATATTGAATTTTTATTTTAAAACTTTTTATACATATGAAAATATTCTCTTCAGAAACCCACTTTTTCATATCGTCTTTGGGTTTAAATTAAAATTAAAATTTTCCAATTATATGAATAAGATTAGAAAAAATGGATTACATTTTTTTAATAATAATAATTAATATTATCTAATAATTTCATATTATGTTTTCCATAATTCATAGTGAAAACAGTAAAAATTAATTACCAAGGTTATGGTTAAAACATGTTTACCAGGGGTTAAACTAAAAATATAAGGTTTAAAATGAACTATAAACATTTATAATTCCTCTTTTATGGAAATATTTATAAATTATATCTTACATGGTTCAACAATTAACTATTTTTTAGGATTTTTCCATGATAAGAACATAGGTATCACATTTCCTATTCCAAAATTCCAAGTGTGTCATCTCCCCCACTTATAAAAGGCCACCACCTATCCTCCCGTTGTCACACTTACAAATCCATTTGGTTTATAAAATACCTACCCAAATATTTTCATTAAATCCCTCCCCATGTTTTCGATCTGTTTTTTTTTAATAAACCCTCCTAATAAGGCTTTAAGTATAAAATTAAAGAGGCTCTGTGAAGAATAGTTAAAATCATTAAACTTGAATTTTTTATTTATTCTCCCACATCCTTAAAATATTATTAATATATTATAATATAAAAACACCATTATATAATATATATTTATATGTTATTTTTTTAATTTAATAACCTATATCTGTCTCCACTTCCATCAAATGAAAAACGAAATTGTCAATCATGTGTACGACAGACTATCTCCACATAAACCGATATAATTAGGTTTCCATTACCACTATTAAATAATGGATATAATTATGGATTTAACATATTTATATAATATTTCTAAAATTATTATACATATTTAATTATTATATTAAATATAACTTCTTACTTTTCATTCCTTGGAGGATACATACGACAGACAACCACCATGTGAAGCGATGTGATTCGTTTTTCACTTACACTTTACATGGTAGGTAGTAAGAATAAAGATAATGAGTATATGAGATATTTATGACCAAAAAATAATTATTTAAAGATAATATCACATCTAACTATTTCTCATCCAATTTTTTGGAAAACAATAATATCACTCATGCATACGTGTGGACTACCGCCTCTACATAGCGATGTGAAATGTTTTTAATTGTATTTTTACATGGATGGTAATAATGTTTAATTTGATTAATAAAAATGTTAAATTTATAATAATAATTATTATTAAAAGTGTTACTAATATTTATTTTCCTCTCATTCCATCCATCGAGAAAATGGAAACATCATCCATGCGTACGTATGACCTACTATCCCCATTAATGGTGTAATTCATTTTATATATTTAACATTTATAGATTACTCTAAATATATATATATATAATATTTATATATGATATTTATATAATTTTTTACATTTATAAAAAGATGAAACTATGATAAATTAAAAGGAATGAAAATATCGAACCAAGATAAACATGAAAAATGTTACAATTATCACCCAAAATAATGATTTTAACAAAGAATTATTAATAAATGGGTCATAAAATACTATAATTAAATTATATATGGTATGAAATATATGATTTTTGTTGTTTAATATATTTATACTAAATATATTTTCATTAAACATGATGTATAGATACATATGAAGGAAATCAGGTTTGAGGTAAGGGTTTATCATCTCACTTTTACTTCCTTGAGATGTATTTATTATTTACTAATTAGTTATTTTATATTTTGTATATACTACCCCTTTTGATGTGTTATATTAGTAATTAATTTATCTTTATGGTATTTATTATTTCATTCTAATTTATCTCTTTCATGAGGTATATGATTCAGAAATTACCAATGTGGTAAAGATTTATTTTAAAATCTCAGCGTTTCTCAAGATTGTTTATGATTAGATTTATGATGATGAAATATTATTATATATAACTTAATAAACTAAATAATTTTATTCTACTATGGTTATTCAATAACTTTTCAAGTAATAGTAACATTTAGTTATCTTTGGTACTTAAAATGATTGAGAAATTTATTTTGAGAAAATCCAACTTTAATTATCTTATCAGATGAAAGTAATTTTTCTCATTCATGTACATGTTTTCTAAATATATTTTCAAAAAAGTTTTCAAAAAAATATCAAAATGATTTATTATATAATTTTACCCATGATTTTATTTTTTTAAAAAAATAAAGGAATCTTCCTATTGTTTTTTGAAAAAATTACTTTTGTACTGCTTTAAAAAATGTGAATAGAATATTTGTTTTAACATACTCATAAAGTAAAAAAATTTCCACCAAAATGAAAATCAATTCCTCTGAAGATTCTTTTACATGTTTACAATGTTGATTTAAAAAAATTCCTAATGTTTTATAATTTTTAACTTTTTAAAAGTTATTTTCAAATTAAAAATGAAATTTTCCTCAAGAATTTTTTTAATGGTATTTTTATGGTATTTCAATTCATCAATAAAAAACACCCTCAATTTACTTATGTTACATTGGGAATATGTTGTAATGATACCATATTTATTATTTTTCTAGAAGGTTTATGATGAGTTTTACTAGGGATGTTCCATTTTGAAACCATTCTCCATATTACTCTGGATGGTTTATCTTTATGTTTATTGATTGGTGAAAGTATTGATCTTTACTATACTAGTTTTTCAATATGAATGTTGATGTTGATTATGTTTTACCCATTTTATATGAGGAATTCATTGGACTTAGTAATTGATGCGTGTGGCCTTCTATAGCCCCTTGATGAGTTGGTAGGTCTAATGAGACAAAATTTCCTGGGTTTTTTTGATGCCTGGATAATATAGATTTCTTGAAAAAGGTCCTTTATAGAAAGTTTTAGATGAAAAAATTATGAATTCCATAATTATGAAATCATTTATTTATGTCCATGTGATTATTTAATTAGTTACAATGTCAATTGAAACGTTTCAAGGTCATGTGATTATGTATATGGAATTATTTGATCATTATTTATTCAATCACAATTATTCTTTATGTTCAAGTTCGTGGTTAAATTGAATGTTTTTAGTTATTTACCTTTATATATTAATTATGTCTTATTTATTCATGATATATTTTTTTTACTCATACCCTTATTGAGCATCTAATCTCACCCCATTATTATTTTTTTCCAAGATGCTGAGAAATGTTTTAAGATTGATATGTAGGGATATGGTAAAGGGAATAATGGTTTACTAAAATAAAATACTATTTTGTATTTTATGTTTTAAATTTTAATATAAGTTTCAAGTAAATATATAGTTTTCCAATACTACTAAACTATTCAGTCCATTGGAATGTGATTCCTTGCACATTATGCCAAAGTAATAAAGTAACCACTAACTCTAGGATACAAGGGTATGGGTATTTATAGATGGTATCAGATTAATTTTAATAGAAAACGTTTGAACTAGATTTATGAAAACATATATTAATGAACCTAAACATATTATTTACTTTGAGGATAATTATATGTATATGATAACATCCAAAGTTTTTTTAAGGAATAGATTCTGTGGATTACCTAGAAATAAATCCTTATATGGATAATACAAGTGGATTTGGTTTTAAAAAATTTACCTAGCTATAATAACTCTTAAAAAGGCGTGTGGGGCATAACACAAGAATTACTTGGTACATGACAATGATCCTTACTATTCACCTAGTTTGAAACTCCCAAGGGATATTCTTGGGTTAATTCATATTTTCATTATGAACCATCATGACGGATTTGAATAGATGATAACCATGAATATATAAGGATAAACATAATATTTCATATATCGAAAATAATGTGTCATGATTTAGACATCCTATAAATGTTTTTTCATGATTATTTGGTTTCCACTATGATTATTGTTTCTCACACTATGTTTTTGGTTTTATTCAATGAAAAGAACCAAAAGAAACTAGGTTAACATTTAATATGATAGAAAATGTGTTAATGAGAAACCAAATATGATTATTAGTGGAGTAAATTTTATTTTTATTGTTACTAATAATTTATCATTATATATGATTAACAAATAACACCTTAAACAACACTCATACACTAAAAGAGAATGATATATTTTGTTGACAGCCCAAGTGGTAGATACCAAGAAGGAAATAAGATAAGGTTTTTTATATGTCAAAAATGTTGTAATAATCACTCAATGAAATGTTAAAAATAACAAAAAGGTTTTTTATTTATGGAAAATAAGAACATAGAGTAAATAATTTTTGAGGAAAAATTAAAATTATAGTTATTTCAATGGATGAGAATAATGGTTTTCATAATTCTTCATCTATAGTTGAATTTTTGAAATATGGAAAGTATTTTAATAATGAAAATTAATATTCTAGGGGGAAAGATCAAGAATATAATCAGAAATATTGTAAAGTAATGGTTTTACTGTTTATGATGAAGATACTAAAAATAACATATGAAAGGAATGAGGTATTAAGGAATAAGATGATAAATCAAAGTTAATGATTTAAGAATGAAGTGGAATGATTAAATTTGTTTTTTATTTTGATATAATAATTATGTTTTAGAATTATTTTTTTAACAATGGTAATTTGGTTATAAGAATCATGAAAAATACAAGGATTATACTACATTAGTATATATTTATGGATCTTAAATCATTTATTGAATGGTATCGATGTCCAAGAAAATTGATTTGATGGATAATTTTTTTAGGGTATTCATCATATTTTTGTGAAAATTATAGGAATTATTTTAATGTTGTTTTAGAAGAAATAAAACATATATGTTGGGTGACAACCCATCACATTCAGCAAGGTCGCTGGTCTTGAACCCACAACTAATGGCTGAAAATGGTGTAATTCCTACCATATGCTTGTGTGATGTTCGGGTTTATAACACATTGTTTTTACTTAAATTATTTGATAGATAAATACTTATATAATAAATCTAATAATTTTATATTATATTTATATAATAAAGAGAAAAATAATTTTTGGAAGTATGCATGATTTCATTAAGGTTCTTAGGTGATCAAGGTATTAATATATTTGGTATGTGACATTAGGAGCTACAAAATATTTTTTTTGGAAATCTAATGTTAAGTTGATTTTATAAATTTACTGTCCTTCCTTATAAATTATTTGATTTTGAATTTGGAAATATATATTTTAGATGAGTCTTAAGGTAAACTATTTATAAAATGGATTAATTTAAACATTGGGGTTATTTTTTTGGTTTTAGGAATTAATTTATTATCGAATAACTTGTTCTATCCATTTTTTTCTTGGGAGATATCTAGAGGTTGGAGGACCAACTGGTCATTATATTTTTGATAAATTAAGAGTTAATCATAGTTCTTAGTACATTAAAATTATATTTGGATATTCATTTTTTTGAGTAAGAAATGAAGTGTGAATTGATCTAAGAACAACCAAAGTATTATATTTTTCCTATGAAATATAATGATATCGAGTAATTATATTTTATCTTGTTCTTGGTCTAGATGGTAAAGTAATTTCTCAACACTTGGAATATGATCTTGGAACCAAAATGTTGTCATAGTAACTTCATTTATGATGAATCAAATAGTATTTTACTAAATTGAAAATTTATTTCTTTGTTTTTATTAAATTTTCTAGATCATTCACTTTATTATGATCAATGATCTTTATCACTATTCATAATTATTTATAATTTCTTTTATTCCCATATCTTCACTTCTCACACATATTTTCCAACTTGGAAATTAAGTTATGAGTTATTGTAGATGAATTTAATACATTTTTCTATATCTTATAAAGTGTAAGTTTTGTAAACCCCTTTTAAGATATGTATTTTTTTAGAAAAATAGACCTATGATGACCGAAATATAATTTCAAGGGCACAATTTATTTTAGAGGGGTATAATGTAATGCCTTAAGATTTTAAAAGCATAACATTTTGTAATATTATGTATAAGACACTAAACAACGACCTTATACAAGAATTTAAAACCATTATACATTATGATATATGTATTTTTTAATAAATCCAATTTCATCAATATTTTTCATAACACATAACACTAGGTTTTAACGAAACACAATACTCTATTAAAATATTATTATTTAAACATTAACATTATAACCTAGGAATTAAGTTGGAAAGTATGAATAAAAAAAATAAATTATAAAAATTATATGTTATACACATGATTAAAATAAATTAAATAGTTACGTATTGTTTATAAATAAAATAATAACCATTTGAAAGAAAAAAAATGTTTTCTGAAAAAACTGCATTTTTCTAAAAGGTGGTTTAGACATGCTTTATGCACATAATTTGAAATAAATTTTTAACACATTTTAAAATTTATTTTAAAAAATAAAATTTATTTAATAAATCAAAATTTTAAAATTATCTTGGCATGAATATTTTAGTATTTTCTAAAAAGATTAATTTTTTTGATGAATAGTGAAAATGATGATTTTTTTTTGAAAACTGTCTTTTCATTAAAACTATTTTCAAAGTTAAATTATGTTTTAAATATTTTTTAAATTTAAATTAGCTCAATTATATATTTATTAATCTAATTTAAGTCATTTTAATCAATATCATATTGAATTTTGATATTAAAACTTTCTAAACATATGCAAATTTTCTCTTCAAAAACCCGTTTTTTCATCGCATCTCTAGGTTTAATTATAAATTAATTTTTTCAACTTCTATTAATAGAATTTTTGAAAAAAAAAATATTTCATATTTTTAATAATTATACTTCATATTATCTAATAACTCCAATTTAATTTTTGACCATAAAGAATAGTGATAACAGTAAAAATTAACTACTGAGGTTAAGGTTAGAATGGGTTTATTGGGGGTTAAACTAAAAAGATAAGGTTTAGAATAACCTATAAACTTGTCTTATTAAAATTATATAGAAATATTTATGCCTTATATTTTACATGGTTCTATAATTACCCATTTTATAAGATTTTTTTATGATAAAAATGTGGGTATGGCTATTTATTTTCAAAAATTCCAAGTGGGAATAGATTTCCATGGGATTTTTCATAATTCTAGCAAGAATTGTGCTGAATAATGACATTATTTGGGTGTTTATGGGATGAAACCCCAATTTGGGAAAAATTTATCCCTATCAGAGAGTCCAACATAGTATAGTATTTAGTCAATTTTTATATATAATAATTTTTCAAGTTTCATGGAGTTCTTGTTTCAATTGTCTTTGATTGAGATCCACAATTCACTTCTTTATTCTGGTGGTCATTACAACATGATCTTAGTACTCAAAAGAGTATGAGCATGGAATATTATCCAAAAATGGATGGTTAGTCAGAACGCACAATTCATTCATTGGAATATATTATAAAAGATTTTTTTATGGACTTTAGAAGCTCATGTTAAGGCCATATTTATTTTTTGGAGTTACCCTATAATAAAATATATCAGGATATGATACATATAGCCTTTTTTGAGGCTTTTTATGGCCATAATTTTTATTCCCACTATATTGGGTGGAAATATGATAGATATCATTGATTATAATGAGTTGTATCCATGAGACTATATAGAAGATCTAGATGGCCTAAAAGAATGTGGTTATGGAAAAAAAGATGATAGAAATTGTATGTAGAAAATCATCACCAACCTTTATCTTTCAATGTGAGTGACCACATCTCCAAGAATGTGTCACCTAGACTTAGTCACTGGTTCTTGGAAATAACGGGAAGTTTACCCCATGGTATATTAGACCATTTTAAATTATTGAATAGATTGGAATTTTTGTGTATTAGTTATCCTTGCAGCCAAAATTCTGTTCTATCCATAATTTATGTCATGTTTCTCAACAGAATAAGTATTACCCAGATCTATACCATGTGATCAGTTGGGAACATGTTACTCTTGATAAAGATCCTATGTTTATCCATTAACTAGTTAATATTTTAGATTTATAGTTGAAATATTTAAAAGGGAGATATATTTCTCTGGTAAGATTATAATGGAATCATTGGAATATCCAAGAAGAAACATGTGAAAGAGAGGATTTTATACTGGGGAAATGGACAGATCTTTTAAAAGTTTCCAAATACCTCTATATTTTTTAGAATGGAAATAATGTTTTTGGGTAGAATTTATCTCCATTGGTTCAAGGTATTCTATTGTATTATGCTTTTTCTTTCATGTTTAGATTTGTTGAGATAAATTACTAAAAGAGTTTGGAGGACTAAAAATAAGCTAATATTGAATTTTTCAATAAAAATGATTCTTGTTGTGAATGGTTATTAATGATGTAAATGTCTTTTTGGAAAGGTTTCATGAGTTTATTTATAGTGAAAACGGGTTTTTAGTTAGAATTGGTTCACTCCATCTAATTAATTTCTGGCATGAATTTTTTTTTGAATTAAACCTGAGGCAATGTGAACTTCTTTGCATATGACCTCTTGAGGATTCACAATGTAAATCATTAGTACACACTGTGAATCTGGTCGAGTCCATCCTATTTTAATCTATCCAAAACATTTAAATCATCATTACAATATTATTATCATTATATGATCTTCAAAGGTTCCCTTAGATGATTTTTGGTGATATATGATGTCTAGACTCTAATTTAAGAAAATCTATGAGTGTTTGATTGAGGAAATAAAAGGTTATATCCTAATTATTAATTAACATCTTGGATCTCCTTAGTATTCATGAAAACAATCATATATCAGTTTTTTTATGATAAGATCTATGTTATTGAATTAGTTTTTATGAGATATTCTTTGGATTTCATTGAATAATTGAAGGAAGATTTTAGATCTGTAGAATCATCTAAGATCCATTATTCTAAATAAACCTAAGATAGGTGGATTCTCTCCCACTATACTATTCTAGAACTTGATGCATTGAGTTTTTCTAAATTTATAATTTTATTTTATTGAAAATATATTGATAACTTCATATTGAAAACCCATGTTGTGATGTGATTTCAAAATGTTGGTTTTTGAAATATGGAAAAGGATTTTCTATATAAATAATTTTGATGGAATTTATATTTTGAGTAAATGATTTAATTGGAAAAATTAAATAATTATTTTGGAATGTGTTCATGTTCTTGTGGGAAGAATCATGGTCAGAAGTAACACATTAAAATAATAGAAAACTAGGTATAGATCATGGTCAGAAGTAACACCTTGAAATGGGGTTACCAAGTGATGGCTTGGTGGCAAAAAGACTCACCACTTGTGAGTACAGAGAGGTCCAGGGAATGTATGTGAGTTGGTGTGTACCTGAACATGGGAAGGTTATGAAAGTTCTTAAAGAAGGATAACAAGTTTTAACTTAACTTTTTATTACGTGGAACCTATTTATATCTTATATAAATTGTTTATCAATTTCTAATATATTTTATATTAAATGTTTTAACTTGTTCTTTTCCTAGTGGCATGTGTTTGGAAGTCTATGGGGATTACCTAATAAGTGTTATATTAATCCAATGATTATAAAATTTTACGTTTTTTTAGATTTAATTTACTAATATACAGGTAAGGGACAAGTTTCTTACTTCTCTAGTGGTGTTCCTTCATGTTTCTAATCTCGATATTGGAGCTGAATTTGGGGAGTGTCTATGTCGTGGTTTGGAGTGATTTCACTTTGGTGTACCACTCCAAAATTTTAAATGAATAATATTAAGTTTGATGGTCTATATGACAAGAAACACTTAGATTATATGAGAATATATCACCCTGATACTTTATGATATATTTAATTTTAAATAAATTCAATTTCTTTGATATCTTTTGTAACACACAGCATCCGGTTTTAAAGAAACGTGATGCTTTATTAAAATATTATTATTTAAACATGACCATTATATCCTTTCCATTAAGTTGGTGTATATTAATATGAATAAATAAATAATGAAAATTATATAGTTTCCACATGTATATAATAAATGTAAGGTTTATCTATTTATTATAAATAAAATAATAACCATTTTAATGATAAATAAATGTTTTCTGAAAAACTGTATTTTTCTAAAAAGTGGTTTAGTCACTCATTGAATTCAAAATTTAAAATTAATTTTTAACAATTTTATAAAATTAATTTTAAAAAAGAAACTTAATTTTTTAAATTTACATTCCATATTTATCTTTGGATTAATTTTTGATAATTGTCTGAAAAAATTAATTTTTTATGAACAGTTAAAATTGTTATTTTTTATTTTAAAATTACTTTTTCATTTAAATTATTTATAGAGTTAAATTATATATTAAATTGGTTTAAAATTAACATTAATTAAATTATATATTTAAAAATACAATTTAGGTCACTGTAATCAATCTCATATTGAATTTTTATTTTAAAACTTTCTATACATGTGAAAATATTCTCTTCAGAAACCCACTTTTTCATATCGTCTTTGGGTTTAAATTAAAATTAAAATTTTACAATTATATGAATAAGATTAGAAAAAATGGATTACATTTTTTTAATAATAATAATTAATATTATCTAATAAGTTCATATTATGTTTTCCATAATTCATAGTGAAAACAGTAAAAATTAATTACCAAGGTTATGGTTAAAACATGTTTACCAGGGGTTAAACTAAAAATATAAGGTTTAAATTGAACTATAAACTTTTATAATTCATCTTTTATGGAAATATTTATAACTTATATCTTACTTGGTTCAACAATTAACTATTTTTTAGGATTTTTCCATGATAATAACATAGGTATCACATTTCCTATTCTAAAATTCCAAGTGTGTCATCTCCCCCACTTATAAAAGGCCACCACCTATCCTCCCGTTGTCACACTTAAAAATCCATTTGGTTTAGAAAATACCTACCCAAATATTTTTATTAAATCCCTCCCCATGTTTTAGATCTGTTTTTTTTTAATAAACCCTCCTAATAAGGCTTTAGGTATAAAATTAAAGAGGCTCTGTGAAGAATAGTTAAAATCATTAAACTTGAATTTTTTATTTATTCTCCCACATCCTTAAAATATTATTAATATATTATAATTTAAAAACACCATTATATAATATATATTTATATGTTATTTTTTTAATTTAATAACCTATATCTGTCTCCACTTCCATCAAATGAAAAACGAAATTGTCAATCATGTGTACGACAGACTATCTCCACATAAACCGATATAATTAGGTTTTCATTACCACTATTAAAGAATGGATATAATTATGGATTTAAGATATTTATATTATATTTATAAAATTATTATACATATTTAATTATTATATTAAATATAACTTCTTACTTTTCATTCCTTGGAGGATACATACGACAGACAACAACCATGTGAAGTGATGTGATTTGTTTTTCACTTACGCTTTACATGGTAGGTATTAAGAATAAAGTTAATGAATATATGAGATATTTATGACCAAAAAATAATTATTTAAATATAATATCACATCTAACTATTTCTCATCCAATTTTTTGGAAAACAATAATATCACTCATTCATACGTGTGGACTACCGCCTCTACATAGCGATGTGAAATGTTTTTAATTGTATTTTTACATGGATGGTAATAAGGTTTAATTTGATTAATAAAAATGTTAAATTTATAATAATAATAATTATTAAAAGTGTTATTAATATTTATTTTCCTCTCATTCCATCCATCGAGAAAATGGAAACATCATCCATGCGTACATATGACCTACTATCACCATTAATAGCGTAATTCATTTTATATATTTAACATTTATAGATTACTCTAAATATATATATATATATATATATATAATATTTATATATGATATTTATATAATTTTTTACATTTATAAAAGGATGAAACTATGATCAAATTAAAAGGAATGAAAATATCGAACCAAGATAAACATGAAAAATGTTACAATTATCACCCAAAATAATGATTTTAACAAAGAATTGTTAATAAATGGGTCATAAAATACTATAATTAAATTATATATGGTATGAAATATATGATTTTTGTTGTTTAATATATTTATACTAAATATATTTTCATTAAACATGAGGTATAGATACATATGAAGGAAATCAGGTTTGAGGTAAGGGTTTATCATCTCACTTTTACTTCCTTGAGATGTATTTATTATTTACCAATTAGTTATTTTATATTTTTTATATACTACCCCTTTTGATGTGTTATATTATTAATTACTTTATCTTCATGGTATTTATTATTTCATTCGAATTTATCTCTTTCATGAGGTATATGATTCAGAAATTACCAATGTGGTAAAGATTTATTTTAAAATCTCATCGTTTCTCAGGATTGTTTATGATTAAATTTGTGATGATGAAATAATATTATATATAACTTAATAAACTAAATAATTTTATTCTCCTATGGTTATTCAATAAATTTTCAAGTAATAGTAACATTTAGTTATCTTTGGTACTTAAAATGATTGAGAAATTTATTTTGAGAAAATCCAACTTTAATTATCTTATCAGATGAAAGTAATTTTTCTCATTCATGTACATGTTTTCTAAATATATTTTCAAAAAAGTTTTCAAAAAAATATCAAAATGATTTATTATATAAATTTTACCCATGATTTTATTTTTTTTAAAAAAACTAAAGGAATCTTCTTATTGTTTTTTGAAAAAATTACTTTTGTACTGTTTTAAAAAATGTGAATAGAATATTTGTTTTAACATACTCATAAAGTAAAAAAATTTCCACCAAAATGAAAATTAATTCCTCTGAAGATTCATTTACATGTTTACAATGTTGATTTAAAAACATTCCTAATGTTTTATAATTTTTAACTTTTTAAAAGTTATTTTCAAATTAAAATTGAAATTTTCCTCAAGAATTTTTTTAATGGTATTTTTGTGGTATTTCAATTCATCAATAAAAAACACCCTCAATTTACTTTTGTTACATTGGGAATATGTTGTAATGATACCATATTTATTATTTTTTTAGAAGTTTTGTGATGAGTTTGACTAAGGATGTTCCATTTTGAAACCATTCTCCATATTACTCTGGATGGTTTATCTTTATGTTTATTGAATGGTGAAAGTATTGATATTTACTATACTAGTTTTTTAATATGAATGTTGATGTTTATTATGTTTTACCCATTTTATATTAGGAATTCATTGGACTTAGTAATTGATGGGTGTGGCCCTCTATAGCCCCTTTATGAGTTGGTAGGTCTAATGAGACAAAATTCCCTGGGTTTTTTTGATGCCTGGATAATATAGATTTCTTGAAAAAGGTCCTTTATAGAAAGTTTTAGATGAAAAAATTACGAATTCCATAATTATGAAATCATTTATTTATGTCCATATGATTATTTAATTAGTTACAATGTCAATTGAAAGGTTTCAAGGTCATGTGATTATGTATATGGAATTATTTGATCATTATTCATTCAATCACAATTATTCTTTATGTTCAAGTTCGTGGTTAAATTGAATGTTTTTAGTTATTTACCTTTATATATTTATTATGTCTTATTTATTCATGATATATTTTTTTGTACGCATACCCTTATTGAGCATCTAATCTCACCCCATTCTTATTTTTTTCCAAGATGCTGAGAAATGTTTTATGATTGATATGTAGGGATATGGTAAAGGGAATAATGGTTTACTAAAATAAAATACTACGTTGTATTTTATGTTTTCAATTGTAATATAAGTTTCAAGTAAATATCTAGTTTACCAATACTACAAAAATATTCGGTCCTTTGGAATGTGATTCCTTGTACATTATGCCAAAGTAATAAAGTAACCACTAACTCTAGGATACAAGGGTAAGGGTATTTATAGATGGTATCAGATTAAGTTTAGTAGAAAACGTTTGAACTAGATTTATGAAAACATATATTAAAGAACCTAAACATATTATTTACTTTGAGGATAATTATACGTATATGATAACATCCAAAGTTTTTTTAAGGAATAGATTGTGTGGATTACCTAGAAATAAATCCTTATATGGATAATACAAGTGGATTTGGTTTTCAAAAATTTACCTAGATATAATAACTCTTAAAAAGGTGTGTGGGGCATAACACAAGAATTACTTGGTACATGACAATGATCATTACTATTCACCTAGTTTGAAACTCCCAAGGGATATTCTTGGGTTAATTCATATTTTCATTATGAACCATCATGATGGATTTGAATAGATGATAACCATGAATATATAAGGATACACATAATATTTCATATATTGAAAATAATGTGTCATGATTTAGACATCCTATAAATGTTTTTTCATGATTATTTGGTTTCCACTGTGATTATTGTTTCTCACACTATGTTTTTGGTTTTAGTCAATGAAAAGAACCAAAATAAACTACGTTAACATTTAATATGATAGAAAATGTGTTAATGAGAAACCAAATGTGATTATTAGTGGATTAAATTTTATTTTTTTTGTTACTAATAATTTATCATTATATATGATTAACAAATAACACCTTAACCACCACTCATACACTAAAAGAGAATGATATATTTTTTTGACAGCCCAAGTGGTAGATACCACGAAGGAAATAAGATAAGGTTTTTTATATGTCAAAAATGTTGTAATAACAACTCAATGAAATGTTAAAAATAACAAAAAGGTTTTTTATTTATGGAAAATAAGGACATAGAGTAAGTATTTTTTGAGGAAAAATTAAAATTATAGTTATTTCAATGGATGAGAATAATGGTTTTCATAATTCTTCATCTATAGTTGAATTTTTGAAATATGGAAAGTATTTTAATAATAAAAATTAATATTCTAGGGGGAAAGATCAAGAATATAATCAGAAATATTTTAAAGTAATGGTTCTACTGTTTATGATGAAGATACTAAAAATAACATATGAAAGGAATGAGGTATTAAGGAATAAGATGATAAATCAAAGTTAATGATTTAATAATGAAGTGGAATGATTAAATTTGTTTTGTATTTTGATATAATAATTATGTTTTAGAATTATTTTTTTAACAATGGTAATTTGGTTGTAAGAATCATGAAAAATACAAGGATTATACTACATTAGTATTTATTTATGGATCTTAAATCATTTATTGAATGGTATCGATGTCCAAGAAAATTGATTTGGTGGATAATTTTTTTAGTGTATTCATCATATTTTTGTGAAAATTATAGGAATTATTTTAATGTTGTTTTAGAAGAAATAAAACATGTATGTTGGGTGACAACCCATCACATTCTGCAAGGTCGCTGGTCTTGAACCCACAACTAATGGCTGAAAATGGTGTAATTCCTACCATATGCTTGTGTGATGTTCGGGTTTATACCAAATTGTTTTTACTTAAATTATTTGATAGATAAATACTTATATAATAAATCTAATAATTTTATATTATATTTATATAATAAAGAGAAAAATAATTTTTGGAAGTATGCATGATTTCATTAAGGTTCTTAGGTGATCAAGGTATTAATATATTTGTTATGTGACATTAGAAGCTACAAAATGTTTTTTTGGAAATCTAATGTTAAGTTGATTTTATAAATTTAGTGTCCTTCCTTATAAATTATTTGATTTTGAATTTGGAAATATATATTTTAGATGAGTCTTAAGGTAAACTATTTATAAAATGGATTAATTTAAACATTGGGGTTATTTTTTTGGTTTTAGGAATTAATGTATTATCGAATAACTTGTTCTATCCAATTTTGTCTTGGGAGATATCTAGAGGTTGGAGGACCAACTTGTCAATATTTTTATGATAAATTAAGATTTAATCATAGTTCTTCGTACATTAAAATTATATTTGGATATTCATTTTTTGGAGTAAGAAATGAAGTTTGAATTGATCTAAGAACAACCAAAGTATTAAATTTTTCCTATGAAATATAATGATATCGAGTAATTATATTTTATCTTGTTCTTGGTCTAGATGGTAAAGTAATTTCTCAACACTTGGAATATGATCTTGGAACCAAAATGTTGTCATAGTAACTTCATTTATGATGAATCAAATAATATTTTACTACATTGAAAATTTATTTCTTTTTTTTTATTAAATTTTCTAGATCATTCACTTTATTATGATCAGTGATCTTTATCACTCTTCATAATTATTTATAATTTTATTTTATTCCCATATCTTCACTTCTCACACATATTTTCCAACTTGGAATTAAGTTATGAGTTATTATAGATGAATTTAATACATTTTTGTATATCTTATAAAGTGTAAGTTTTGTAAACCCCTTTTAAGATATGTATTTTTTTTTAAAAATAGACCTATGATGACCGAAATATAATTTCAAGTGGAACAATTTATTTTAGAGGGGTATAATGTAATGCCTTAAGATTTTAAAAGTATAACATTTTGTAAGATTATGTATAAGACGCTAAACAACGACCTTATACAAGAATTTAAAACCATTATACTTTATGATATATGTATTTTTTAATAAATCCAATTTCATAAATATTTTTCATAACACATAACACAAGGTTTTAACGAAACACAATACTCTATTAAAATATTATTATTTAAACATTAACATTATAACCTAGGCATTATGTTGGAAAGTATGAATAAAAATAAATAAATTATAAAAATTATATGTTATACACATGATTAAAATAAATTAAATGGTTACATATTGGTTTATAAATAAAATAATAACCATTTGAAAGAAAAAAAAATGTTTTCTGAAAAAACATCATTTTTCTAAAAGGTGGTTTAGACATGCTTTATGCACATAATTTGAAATAAATTATTAAAACAATTTAAAATTTATTTTAAAAAATAAATTTTTTTTAATAAATCCAAATTTTAAAATTATCTTTGCATGAATATTTTAGTATTTTCTAAAAAGATTAATTTTTTGATGAATAGTGAAAATGATGATTTTTTTTAAACTGCCTTTTCATTAAAACTATTTTCAAAGTTAAATTATGTTTTAAATAGTTTTTAAAGTTAAATTAGCTCAATTATATATTTATTAATCTAATTTAAGTCATTTTAATCAATATCATATTGAATTTTGATATTAAAACTTTCTAAACATATGCAAATTTTCTCTTCAAAAACCCGTTTTTCATCGCATCTCTAGGTTTAATTATAAATTAATTTTTTCAACTTCTATGAATTGAATTTTTGAAAAAAGAATATTTCATATTTTTAATAATTATAATTCATATTATCTAATAACTCCAATTTAATTTTTGACCATAAAGAATAGTGATAACAGTAAAAATTAACTACTGAGGTTAAGGTTAGAATGGGTTTATTGGGGGTTAAACTAAAAAGATAAGGTTTAGAATAACCTATAAACTTGTCTAATTAAAATTATATAGAAATATTTTTGCCTTATATTTTACATGGTTCTATAATTACCCATTTTATAGGCTTTTTTTATGATAAAAATGTGGGTATGACTATTTATTTTCAAAAATTCCAAGTGTATCCTCTCCCCTGCTTATAAAAGACCACCCCCTCTCCTCCCCTTTTCACAAATCCAAATACATTTTTTCAGAAAATCTTATCATAAATATATTTCATAAATCCATACCCACATCCCAAATCCCTTATTTTTATTATTAAACACTCGTAAGAAATCTTTATCTATATACCTAAAGAGGATCTCCGAATAAGAGGTAAAATTCATAAACATGCATTTTGTTTTATTTATTATTACACCTCCTTAAAATTTTATTAAAATATTATAATATAAAAAATACATAATATTTTTCATAATGATATTTTATTATGTTAATTTCAAATCCCATATCTATCTCTACAACAATCAAATGGAAAATCAAATCATCGATCGTGTGTACGGTGGACTATCACCTCACAAACCGAGGTAATTAGTTTTCCATCACCACCTTTAAAGGATAGATATAATGATGGATTTAACATATGTATATTATATGTATTATAAAATTATACTTCTTAATTTTTAATATCACATATACCATCTTACTTTCCATTTCATGATGGGATACGATAATGTTGCTCGTATGTATGGCGGACGACTGCCTCACGAAGCAATGTGGTTCATTTTTTCCTTAAAATTTATATAGAAGGTATTAATGACAAATTTAATGAGTATATGTTATATTTATTACCTAACCATACTTATATAAATATACTATCACATATAACTCCTTACTTTAAAATACATTTCAATACAATAATGTCGTGTATGCATATGTGTGGACTACCACCTTCACATAGCGATGTGAGATGTTTTCATTTAATTTTTGCAGGGATTGTAATAAGGATGGATTTGACTAAAATAAATTCAATTTATAAGATAATAATTATTCTAGGAGGTGAATTAATATTTATTTTCCTTTTTTTTCTATCTGGAAAGAAAATGGAAACAACATTCATGTGTGCGTACAGTCTATCATCTCCATGAACGGTGTAATGCATTTTCTATCTTTACCTTTTATGGATTAATATAAATACATATATAATGATTATATATGATATTTATATAATTTATTCCATTATATAGATTATTTATCCTTTATAAATGTAAAATTTAGGAAAATACCAAACCAAAACAAACATGAAAAATGAAGCAATTATCACCTGAAATAGTGATTTTGACAATGCATTGTCAATAAATGGGTCATAAGAGAATATAATTAAATAATATATGGTATGAAATATATGATTATGGTCATTTAATATATTTATAATAAATATATATTTAATATATTTAAAATAAATATATATTTATTATATAAGAGGTACAAACATGTATAAAGGAAATCAGATCTGAAGTAAGGGTTTCTCATATCACTTTTACTTCTGTGAGATGTATGTCATATTCACCAATTACTTATTTTTTATGATTTATATAATACCCATTTTGATATATTATATCATGAAATAAATTATATTCATCCTATTTAAAGTATCATTTGAAGTTATTTCCTTCATGGGGCTTATTATTCAGAAATTATCAAAGTGGTAAATATTTATTTTTCAATCTCATCGTTTATCAAAATTTTTATGATTAAATTTATGATGATGAAATATTATGATATATAACTTAATAAACACTTGAATTGTATTCTCCTATATTTATTCCTGAAATGTTCATGTAATAGTATCATTTTCATCTCTTTGATACTTAACATTATTGATAAAATGATTTTAAGAAAAAAAAACATTATTTATCTTTTAAAAAAACACTTCTCTATTCCATGTCCATGTTTTCTATAAAAAACACACAATTTTTTTTAGAAAAATTACCAAAATGATTTATTAAAGAAATTTTACCCATGATTAGTTTTTTACAAAAATATTTTTAAATGAATCTTCTGGTCATTTTTCAATCAAGTCACTTTTTAACTTTTTACAAAAAATGTGAAAGAAATATTTATTTTTACATACTCGGAATGTATAGAATTTACCACTATTATGACCAGTCATTTCTTTGAAGCTCACATTAAATTTTTATAAGGTTATTTTAAAATAATTTTCTTTCCTAATATTCTATAAATTTATAGTCTATAAAATTTATTTTCATTCTGAAAATGATATTTCCCTCAAGAATGTATTTAATAGTATTTTGATTAATCAACAACAACAATCCTTATTTTAATTATGCTTCATTTGGAATGTATTTTAATGATACTAACCTTATTATTGTTCTGTATGGTTTATTATTAGTTTTACTAGGTATGTTTTATTATGATACTATTCTCCACATTACTCTAGACATTTTATGATTACATTTATTAATTACATAAAGTATTAACATTTTGTATTCATGTTTTTCAATATGAATATTTATGTTGGTTATGTTTTACCCCTTTCATATGAAGAATTCATTAGACTTAGTAAGTGCTGATCTAGGCATGTTATATCTCTTTTTTTCATTGGTAGGTCTCATGAGACAATCTAGGTTGGTTTTTTAGCTTAGGCCTTACCCATTTATATAAGATATGTTAGAATGAAGCCTTTACGGATAGAAATCTTGGAAAATGCATTGATGGAAATTTTAAGTTGTCTGGAATTATGAATTCCATCATTATAAAATTTGTTGTTGATGTTCATGTGTTTATTTGATTAGTTATAATATCCATGGAAAATATTCATGATCATGTGATTATGTAAATGAAATTATTTATTAATTATTTATACCTTCCATTTTAGTATTCTTGTTCATGTTATATATTAAATGGAATGTGTTTTGGTTATTTACCTTTCCATATTGATTATGATTTATTTATTCATGATAGCTTCCATTATGCATACACCCTTACTGAGCATCTGATCTCACCTCTTTCTTATGTTTTATTTTCCTCAAGATTCCAATAAATATTTTATGATTAATATATAGGGATGTGATAAAGGAAATAATAGTGTATTAAAATAAAATAATATTTTTTATTTTATGTTTTCAATTGTATTATAAGATTAAATTATTTATCATGTTTACCAAGACTACCAAACTATTCAGTCCTTTTGGAGGACATTCCTAGTACCTTATGAAAATGTAATAAAGTATTTTCCAACCCTAAGATACTAAGGTTGGGGTCTTTATATTTGGTTCTAGATTCTTTATGTTTCTAATTCATAGACTTACATTCTTATTTCTTTTATATTTTTACTCTAATGTAGTTCTTTTATCTATATTTCCTTCAGTTTTATTGTTTATTTTCTCATGAATCATGTAGTTGGTTTTGTTTTTATTCTTTTGTATTATAAGGTTTATTTTTTATTTTGTAATACTCATCCCCAAACTTTTTACAAAACCCTTATAATTTATTTCCATCCTTTTATTTCTTGGGGAAGTCACCTAAGGTTAGTATCCCATATTCCTCCTCTCATGATAATTAGTTGGGGTAGGATGTAACACACTTCCAGTTGTCACTATCACTAAATATTTGATGAAATTGAATTGGAATGTTGAATGAATGATAAATGGATGTGTGATCACCATTTAGTTTCTTAGAAATGGTATCATGGGAGACATGAGACTATATAGGGGTGTCTTGGGCATGTGTTGGTGGTGGTGAGGCACTGAAGGTGTGGTTACACTAGGTTTCAAATAGTTTGTGGTGTGTGTGGCATCAAATATTCTTTTAAATGGGTTGAAGGTCATTTTTCTAGTGATTGATTGCCACAAAAAGGTCCCCAGAGGTGTGGTGGGGATTATCAAGGACCTTTTTTGTGGTTTGGGTGATATTTGTGGCATGTTTAGTGATGAAAATGTGATTTAAAGTGGTCTTTAAATCATGAGTTTTATTCCATTATCACATAGAGTGTGATTCTAAACCACATTTTTTTCATCTTACTAACAACGCTAAATTGGGTTTATATGTTTTTATAAGCATCACAAGTCATTTAACCATAAGTCTCACATCATGTAGTCTATGTGATATTAAATTAGAGTTTCTTCTTCATACATAATATTAAATCAAGTGGTAAATATGACATGCCAAGATCATAATTGGGCCCCACATGCCATTTAGGACATACCAAATGTCATGTAACTCAGACCCACATGACTTGTATTATAGTGGTGTATGCTGAATACCCACATCGATCCCACACATTGTGTACACTAATAAACACACCATGTAACTTTACTAGTACATTCCATGTGGATAGTAGTACAATACCATAATTTAATTAAGTGGAAACATACTATGTACCATCAAAGTGAATGTCTTGTATATTTTTAGACTTGTATGATTTCATAATTTATTGCTTCAGACATAGATTTAGGCATGGAAGTAGTACATCCTGAGAATTTTTTCATATAGTACATGATGGAACATCCCAATTTGGAATTAGAGGTGTGAAATGAGTCAATTAAATTAGTTTATATACTTAGATCTATATGGTTGTTGATTTAGATCATGCATGAAAATCGATGAAAAAATAGGTTTAGAAACTCCCTAATATAGGGCTAGTGATAGAAAATGGGTCACTCGAATTCTTCCTATAATTTGGTATTCCACCATATTATCGATGTGTTAGTCCTCTATACATGGGGTTAGGTACTCTATCATTTTATGTGTTGTACTCGATGAGGCATGGTTCCACTATAAATGTCGGTTTATACCTCTACTGATACCTAACTTGGCACGGTGAGACTCCCACTAGAGTTTATAACTATGTTATGTTGAGTGAAAATTTCCTTTTGTGTGTTGGTTTCTCTACTTTTAACCATATCTAGGTTTCTTATTTCCTTTTTGGTTTTGTGTTGACTTGTCTTATTATCTTCTCCATGTGGTTTTTGAGGTTTCATATGAGGTATGTATACACGCACCCCTTTATGGGAGATTCACCCACACATGTCGTGTCTTATACAGAAAAGGGATAGTTTAGTAATGATTTCAGTGGACATAGTATTAGTGGAATAGGAAATTAGTGGTTCCCATAGGAGATAGAAGAAAATTACATTCATTTTTAGTTATAGATCATTACATAGTTCCCATCAAAGCAATTTCTTTAGGGTGGTTTCCCATTGTTTTTTTTGGTTGTGTATTTTTTCTTCTATGTTTTGGTTTATGCACTTATTAATCATTTATATATCTTAGTGTGACTCCTATATTTATAAATATTTCAATTTTTTAACTATTATTTCATTATTGTTATCTTGTATAGGTTTTTGGTATTTATTTAATGATGAATTAGTACAAGGCCTCCCATATTGTGTGATATTCCTACTGTTTGGGATAGAAATCTATACTTAATTCTCGTCTAAGTGGGTCAATGGTGGGTTGGGTAATGCTATATCATAAATAAAAATTCAATAAAAATTTAAAACAAAATGATGCTTGAAACCCCAAATTTGTTTTTAACTCATCACCATAGGGATTAAAATCCTTAAGAATGATAAATGTGAATCACTAATGAACAAATCCATCCATTGAGATATCATTTATACTTATCACTTTCAATTCACCTCTTGTAAAAATCCATGCTAGAATAAAACATTTTTCATTGGCATTAATTTTCCCCACAAGTACTTCTTAGTGTGGACCATAATATGCATTATTCTTTCAATGAAGGATATATATGACTCTAATTATACATCATCATAGAGAATTATATGAGATGGATCATGTTATTATTTCCTATATTTAGATATATGAAAGACATTATACATCCCATAACATTAAAATGGTAATTCCAATCAATAATAAACCTTTTTAACTATGTAAATATTCTCAAATATACAAAAAATTCACATAGTCAACTTCACATACATTCCCAATCGTCGATATCCCTATAGACATGATACATGAATAAACAAATGATCTCCCACAACTAATTTAATATGTCGGTGTAAGATCCAAACCTTTCTTCGTACCTTCTATTCTCATTTTAAGGTAATCGTCCCTTTATTTTCGTATTTTATGTATATGTAATGATCAAGTTTTGTTTTGGGGTGTTCTGAGGGGTTTTAAAATGCTTTGGATCCTTTTCTAGAGGTTAAAAATTTGAGAACAGTAATTAAAAACCATGAACCCTATCTAAGAGACCAATAATTTAGTAAAATGAGGGATAGTAGAATTAAAAATGAATTTTTTATTTCCAAAATCACTTTTAAGGGAGACATGGGAACCCTCAAAAGATTTAGGAAAAAGGGACATTAAAATAGATAATAAATCACAATACCATTTCAAAAAAAGTTTATAATTATTATAATCATTCACCCTATATAAGCTCTAATGTAAAGAGGTTAACTTGGATTTTAGGTCATCCTTTATTAGATCATCGAAGTGATATGCCATCTTGTTCCAAGCCTTCAAGTACTCCTCCAGAATAATCTTCTTTTCATTGAAGCCTCATGTCAAAATTATATATTATTTTTTGATCAAAGATCATTTCTTCTCTTTGGTATCAATATTGATCTCTCTCTCATACATTCTGTTAACAACCAATTCTATAGCATTGATATAAAAAACCTCCTCAATAATTTATTCCTTTGAGTACAGGATAACATTTAAATAATTATCATTCTTTTCTTTTCATTTCCTATATGCCTTCTTCAAATCCTCAAAAGGATATGATTCCCATGGTACTAAGACATAAATTACCCCAAGAATTTCAAGTTTGAATATTTTTTCCTACTCACCAACCATCACTATGCCTTACTACACCTGATCTATAAATATAATCTTGTCACATTCCTTACATTGTTCTTTAGGCTCATCATACTCTAAAATTTGTATTTCATTCAGAGAAGTGGTAACCTTATTCTCTTCATGGTCATATAAATTTCATTTTTAGTCAGTCAACTTTTTATACCCATTATTTTTGTAAACCTTATCTCCACCAGCTTTGGAAAATGAAAATAATCCTCATCGAATTTTAGTTTCTTCCCTTTTTTCACAATTTATCTCTTTAAGTCATAAATTCTCTTATTACCCTTATTTAATGTTGAATTTTGGAGTCCTATGGATTCAAATCCACCATCATGTTCAACTAATTATCTACGGGATATATCATCTAAAGACTCTACCTCAGTTGAAACTTTATCTTCATACTTATTCTCCTATGGAATGTGTGTACTAAAGTTAACCTCTATGAATTTTTTACATTTTCATTTAGTCATCATATTCCAATATCCATGTTCTTGAACTATTCCATTATCCAATGGTCCAAAAAAATACTTACTCAACTTTATAGTTTGTCTGATCCTCTTGGATCTCATCCTACTAATCACCTTCACCAAATCCCATTTGAATGTTGGGTTTTCATACCATGGGATTTCATAGGGTTTCATATTTTACAACTAAAACAGCTCTTGATGAGGAATTTCACTTCCATTTCACACCATTTTCACCAAATATAAAGTCTCTAGGATGACATCACTCAACTTTTCCTCTTGCCTCCATAATCTTGAAAAGAAATCCCTATTTGGGTTCTGTTCCTTTATGTCTTCACCAAAATTGGGATCCATACCAATGTTTAAAAGACCTCTAATAATCATTCCATTATTAATCATTTGGGGGATTATGGAATTTATGACACCATACTATGTCCTTTAGACTCTCTAAAAAATTGGAATAAAGTGATCTAATCTCTTGAAAGAATAATAGAAATCCACCCAGTTCTCGAATAAAACCTTTTCCATATAGTGTAACTCTTCCCCAACCACAATCCACACAAATTCCACTATCATATTTGAAGCATAAACTTCAAAAAAAATTGGGAGATTGGTTGATAAACAAAACTAGTTCTTTTATCAAAAAACAAAAAATGTCCAACCATATTTCCAATAATTATCATGATTAAAAGATTCTAGAAAGGAAGGGTGTATTCTAGGAAAATAACCCATATTTTTTTGGTTAGAGAATCGCACATCATGTGAAAATTGTAAAACCATCTAAAAAGGTAAAAACAAGATCTATTGTAGCTTTAGAGAGCACTGGACCATGCTTGGATCAATTCGTCCTCTAATGAAAAAAAAATCATGATGTTTCAGCTATAAATACGGACAACCATCACCCATTACTATAATCCCCAAAATCTAAAAAATAACCTATCAATTGAATCAAATAAAGGATTATGCTTCTGGAACTAAGCCAAAAAAATTTGTTTTAAAAGGGTCGAGGCTTCTTTGAACTCTGAGGCTGAGAGAAGAAGTTGAGGAAACTCGTCGAATAGATCTGGGACTTTAAGGCTGAGTGTTAGAGTTGTAAAAAATGAATAAGGTTAATATTAGAGAAAGGAATAAAAGGATGAGGTCAATCCTCCAAGGAATATGATTTAAATCAATCCCCTTTAGGTGAGGAGGGACCGGGACAGTGACCATCACTGCCTAGGGAAAGATCCAAGGGACCCCCTCTAGATTCCTCTCAAAGGAGTGATGGTAGATTCATATATTTGGAACGCGATTTTTCCAAGACATGTGGATTACTAATGGGAATCTTGTAATGATAAAAATAGGGGGGAAATTATGATTGGAACACAGTTTTTCTGTGTGAGTCAACTGTGTGAGGGGTTGTCTTGATATAGTAGCACCATGGTTTTTTAAATCATGCACGTAACCATACAAAATATAGTTGGAATCCTAAAATTAATAGATCTAATCTAAAGTAAAACAAAAAATTATTTTTCCCCGATCTCATAGTTTTCCAAACTCATTCTTATGAGGCTTGAGAGGAAATTTCCTTGGATCTGGGAGTAAGTTTTATGAAATTTAATGCTCGTTAGAGATATAGATTTACCAAAAAGTCTCTATTTTTTTCATTCTTCCTAGACCTCTTCCCCATCTTTTTCTAAAAACCTTAGATATAATCTTCTGTGGATAGATCCACATTTATTAATAGGAATTATGAGGTTTTATGGTTGTATTTGTTGAAGGAAAGGATATTCGTGGTCAGATCATGAGGATTGTACTTTCATCCTTTTTTCACCAACCATTGTGATTTTGGCCATTCTTCCTTGAATCATGGACCAAGGTTTGGCATAAGTTCATCAATGACCCTAAGGTTTTTGGTCTTGATTTTAATTATCATAGTATTCATGTTGATATCATGTTTTTATTTGTATTATTTTTCAACCATGTAGTGAAATTTCTTTTAAATTTAGGAAGGTAAATTAAATCTCTATGAATTTGTGAGATACATAAAATATCCCATTGGATCTATTAGATATTATAAGAAAATTTTTAATGGATACCTAAGGGGTGTGTCAATTTTCTGAAATGATAATTGTGAAATATACAAAATGGAATTAAAGGGTTTATTAAATTAATCAAATGGTGAAACTGTTTATATTATTAATTAGTTATAAATGATTGTTGTCTTAAAATGGAATGGACAATGGAATGTGAGATAATTGATGTGTAAAGTGATAAGTGATTAAATATGGATTTATCTTGTTGATAATTATATAGAAATTAAAGAATCATGGTTTTGATTGATGCAAGAAATGGTTTACTGTGTTGTTTTTGATTGACAAGTAGGTCACATATGTTAAACCTCCATATATATATATATATATATATATATATATATATACGTATTTATGTTTAAATAATGAGATTTGAATGTTATATTATTTATCCTTATCTATGGGTTATAGATAGAGGCTTTAGGACCCGTTAATTTCATGAGATTTTTGTTCTATACTGTTTCCCTAAGTACCCATCATATTGGTGTCGGTCTGATGCTCCAAGTACCCAAGATAAAGTTTCTGAACTAACACACCAAGAATTTGTAACATGGTACCTAGACTGATGCTCCAAGGTACCAAAATGGAATTGGAATTGAATTAAAATTAAAACCCATGTGAATTGATGTATTGAACATATGAGAGATGGTTCAAACTCCAACATGGGCCGAAGCAGGTATTATTGGATCGGGTGTTACCATGAAATCAAGGTCCAATGTTGTTAATTAAATATTATTAAAATGTGATCCATGTTTACTTTTATTGACCTATATATTATTCCTTATACCAATTCATACACTTTTATAGATTTTATATTTATTTAGATGTTATTGGTGTTGTCTTACTGAGTTTTAGTCACACCCTAATTAGGTCATTGATTAGTACCCAAGTAGACTTTGGGTTTGATGGTTGGGATAAGGGAAATGACATATATTAGATGGATGAGTTGGGATTTGGGATGAGCATGGATGAGGGAAATGTACATGATATATGGACCCAGTTCATTGTTTTTAGTTGTATTTATTTTGGGTTTCCAATCGACACTTGACACGCATTTTTCATGTCATATCTACTACTTTGGTTTATAGTCATTTCTTATGTTTTGGGATTATTCATGTAATGATTGGTATTTATTAGTTACTATTTATTATCATTTTAGTTATTGGTATACTTATTTATAATGTTATATTGATTTGATAAATAGGGTATAGTCTCCCCATGTAACATATTAGACCCTTATTACCCATTGGAAGCCTCTGTAATATTGGGAGACATGGTTGAGGTAATGTGGAGAAATGGATCAGGGTATCAATATGTGGCACCTGGGTCAGGATATTACAAAGAGGTATCAGTAATGTTTAATTTATATTATTTTACTATTTTGGGGAAGGTATATAAAATAATAGGATGTTTCATAACATGGTAATGAGCTTGTTCTGAAGATTAGCTAACCCATGTATTTGGGAGAACCCAAGTTCATAGTGTGGGATTATTGTTTTTGATGTTTTGCTGTTATTGTTGGATGTTATTTCACCTTAGTTGATTCACTAATTGTGTACTGTTATTATTTTATGAGATTCTACTCATAGCATGGAATGTAATGAGAGTTTAGTATATATGAAACATTCTAGGAACCTGATAATTTATGTGACATGCATCATTTAGGAACACACAGAAAGTCAGGTTATGAGTGAGTTATGGAAAAGAGTTTCATTATTTACATGGGTAATTTAAAATAAATGATTCCAAATAATGAAATTATAATTATTAAAATATATTAAATTTGGTAAATTGAAATGGTTAATAGGGGTGTCTAATGGGAAAATTTTAAATATGAAAAGTTCTTCACCCTTTATTATCCATAACCCAAGTTTGGAATGGTTGATGGTAGGGATAGTGTCATGTTTTTTACCATGAAGTAGAGTATACGGGATTGTTTTTTAGGGATTCATGTGAATATATCTTGGTTAAATGTGTAAATGATGTGTTATTCATCCGGATATAGGTTTTTTTAATTTTTGATACATGCCTCCATGAGGACATTTTTTGGTAGGGAGATAGGGGACAGGGAATTCACCTCCAGTAAAAGTACAAGAGGACTAGATAGTTCCAGGTGAGGGGTGTAATATCAGTTTCATGAGAACGTTTCTAATTTTATATAGTTCATGGAAAGAGGCCCAAGGAGGTTTGTGTGGAATATGTATGATCAAACTTTGGAGTTACAACTGCAGTACCCTCCAATGTTCATCAGAGATGGTATATCAAAGGTGGATAAGTTCTAGATTGAGTCTATCCAAAAAATACTAGATCATTTAGATACTCCTGTAGAGAAAAGATTTATAATATAAGATTATATGTTATGAGGGTTAGTGATACACTGGTGGGATATTTATGATTGAGATGAGTAGTTGGAGGAAATGGAAAGTAAGGGCATGTAGGAGAGGTTTTTGGAACACTTTTACCCAGATACACTGATATAGGAGAGGGAGGAAGAGTTTATGTGGTTGACCTAGGGAAGTATGTTTGTGATGGACTATGTTGGTCACTCACCGACTAAAAATTCTTTGTCCTAGTGGTGGTAATAGGTGAGGAAGTTGTAGTGAGACATTTTTAGGATGGAATTAAATGTGAGATTAAGTCCCAGGTTAATATCTTCTTATTGAAGAATTTTTATAAGTTAATGAATCAGGATCTCATTTATAAGGTGAACCTAAAGGAGGATTACAGTGTAGGATAGGTGGCTTTAGTTGGACGACCAATAGGTATTTTTTCTGAGGGTAGGAAGCATCACTATGAGAATTTTCACTAGCATGGTGGAAAATAGAGTATCCAAGAAAAAAGGTTCAATTAATCAATGCAGTGATCAAGTGTTTTTTCATCATTATGATAGGAAGGGTCACATTTTTTTTATTTTACTCAACCACCAGTGGATTTTCTATCTTTCTATAAGATGGTGAATATAAAAATGTTTTACAGAAACCCTCGGTAGGTAAGAAATAATAGAGGGCCTAGGAAGAAACATAGAACTGGAAGGGGGTATTATAAACTATACCATTCTTATAGTTAGTGTAATACTAATCATTCCAATTGTGGTAGTGGTGATACTTCAAGGTAAGAGCACCAGTATCTATAGAGTAGTGCAACATATGGGACTTAGACTGGAGGACAAGGTAGATGGACAGGTCAACTGCATGTAGTTCAACCTATACTTGTCGATAATGAGGTCATTATATCAACAATAATAGGTACAATTCATATTGATTATACAATTTATATCACTTTATTTGAAATAGGATCCTCGCATTGTTTTATATCTTCTTGACTTGTGAATGGTTTGGGTTTTATAGTGGAGTTTGTGTGTGGGGTTATGAATGTTGACAACTTGTTGAGAGTACAGTTGAAGGAAATATGTCTATGAAAAGGGTGTTCCCTCAAGGTTGGTGAGTATCATTTACTTTGGAGTCTATAAATACTCTATATATCAGGTTTTGACTTGTTTCTAGGTTTTTATTTGTTGGTATCGTATAGATCCCACATCTATTGTTACCGTAGAAGAGTAATATTCACATATCCTAAGGGAAACAAATATGTTCATCATGGAGAATGGGATATATAGGTAGAATATATAGGACAAGTTCATCCGCATTTAAGGGAGATCACTACCTAGGTTTCAAGTAGTTTTTTAGATAACGGTTCTGTGGAGCATGATCTCATTCCTCCCATAGTGGACCGATTTAATGGTGTTTTTTCTGATGACTTCTTAGGGCTTCTGCCTAAGCGGTATGTTGATTTCACAATTGATTTAATGCTTGGATCTAAATAAGTTTCTTTTACTCTTTATAGAATAGTACCAACATATCTTAAACAACTCAAGAATCCATTGGAATATTTATAGAATAAATGGTTCATCCATCTGATTACTTCACCTTGGAGTTCCCTAGTTTTATTTTTTAAGAAGGATGACAGGATGTTGAGTTTATGTATCGATTACTGAATCTTGAATGATATGAACACTATGAATCAGTAACCACTTCCAACTATCTATGATCTCATTTTTTAGAATATATTTTCTTGTGTATTCTCCAATATTAATTTGATTTTAGGGTATCCTCATCTGATAGAGATACCTTCTGATGTACCTCAAAATACTTTTAAAACAAGGTATGACCTATATGAGTTTTTCATGATGTCGATCAGATTGATGAATGATATATCTATGTTTATGGCCTTGATGAATTAAATAATTAACCCATAATTAGATCATTTTGTAGTTTTTTTTGTATTAATGTTTGTATACAACAAGACTCATAAATATCACGCCCAACATATTGACATCATCCTAAGTACATTGAGAGAGAATCAATATTATGCCAAACTGCCTGAATTTTGTTTCTAGAATGATAGGGTATATTTCATGGTTCATATAATCTCATAGGAAGGGGTATCAGTGGAACATAAAAAGATACAAGTAGTTGTTTCTTGGGATCATCCCAAAAAATATTTGATATCTGGAACTTTCTAGGTGTTGTGGATTTTTTATCGAATATTCATCAAGGACGTTTACTATTTAGAAACACCACTTTCAGGCCTAACCAAGAATGGTTTCATGTTTGAATGATCTAGAACATGTCATAAGGTCTTCCAAAAGATAAAGAAGCATTTGACCACTGCATTTATTTTGATCCTACCCAAACCAGGTGAAGAGTATACCTTGTTTTGTGATGCATCTAGAATCGGACTTGGAGCTATGTTGATGCAGGGAGATTGGTTTGTGGAATATGTTTCATGATAGTTGAGTCCACAATAATGAAATTACCCTATGCATGATCTCGATTTGGACATAGTGGTTTACTCCTTAATTTGTTGGTGAAAATACATGTTGAGAGAAATTTTTATTTTGTATTCCGACCATAAAAGTCTAAAGTAAATATTTTTTTAGTGGTATATAAATATCTGATAGGGGGTGGGTTTAATACAAGTATAGGTTTGAATTTGAGCTATCCTATACACCCATAAAGGGAAAGAGAATTTCTAACACATAGTGTTGGAAGATACAGACACAATCATTCTAGGATTCTAACTCTGAGTGGAAGATGATGGCCTTATTTTCTGAGATGCATATAGAGGTTCATGAGAGCTAGGGTCAAATGACCCTTGTGTCCTTATCGGTCGAGTCTACACTTTGATGTGGCCTTAAAATGCATGATTTTTTCACAACTTTTTATTTGGATTTCAATCATTTATTTAATTAATTTTTCACTTTTTTGTAAATTAATTTCTTTTTTGTTATTTTCTACTTTAATTCATTAATTGATCAATTTTTATAATTAATTATAAATTTTTAGCTTTAAAAATTATTATTTTGTCTTAATTATTTTTCTGGTTCTCTATTTTTTTAATTAATTTTTAAGTTTTTATTTTGTTTTAAATAATGATTTTATGTTGTGTTTGTTTTAATTAATTAATTAGTCTATTTATTTACATTCAATTAAATTAATATTTACTTTATTTTTAATATTTTGTGTTTTTTCTTGATTTAATTAAACTTTATTAATTCAATTTTAATTTCCAAGTGTAATTACAATAATTAATTTTATTTTTTAAAATTTCTTATTTTTATTTAATTTAATGTTTCTATTTCTATTGTTTTAATCTGTCTTCTTAATAATTTCAGTTAGTTTTTAATGTAAGTTTAGTTTTCAACTATTAGATTTGTATTTTTGAATTTATTAATTTTTTTATTAATGTACATTTTATTTAATTCAAATATTAATTATATTAACCTTTAAATAATTAATTTTCTTATTTTTATTGATCTATATGTTTTTTTTAATTTGATTAATGTTTAATTGATTATATTTGGCTTTTATTAAATCTGTTTTTTTAGTATGCAGTTCCATTGACAAGCGATCAATTGCACGTTTTTTTACACACCATTGTGACTCTTGCTTCCATTGGACATAACCATAATGGTGTCTCATTGAGACACCATCCACCCCAAGTGTAACACCCCAAGCTTCTACGGTACGCTTCTCTTTGAATAATGCGATAGCGTGTGTTGTACGCAACATCAAGTTCTAACACACTACAACCAATCAAACTAGCCATAATGAATAGTAATACCTACTTTTTAAAATTTTATAAATTTTATCTCTCAAAATGGACTTCATTTTTGGATTCATAGTATCGAATTTTGCCTAATGTGAAATTTTGGTACTTTTCAGATAACTTTAATATTTTGATGAATACTGAAAATTACTAAATTTTAATTAAAAACAACTTTTTTAATCAAAATAATTAATAGTGATAAATTATAAATTTGAGTGGTTTTAAAGTATAATTATAATATATTTTTACCATTTTATCCAATGGTGTTCATTATAATTAATTTCACTTTGAAATTAGGCATAAACAATTGTCAATCTTTTGATATATATTGTTTCTTAAAAACACGCTATTTGTTGTGACAGCGGGAATTAATGATAAAATTAATTAATGAAACTTATATGTTTGGAATTTTGTAAAATAGACATCATTTTTGAATTCGGAATATCAATTATAGCTTAGGGTGAGTTTTTGGCATTGTTCTGAAAAACTTCAATTTTTGATGAATAGTGAAACTACTAAGTGGTAGTTAAAAAACTGAATTTTTCATAAAACATAATTTTACCGCTTTTGTGAATGAAATTTCGAAAATCCGAGAGACATGGTTAATATCAAGAAGTAAAATTTGGTTCAATGAGATGGAAATAATTTTTGGTGAATAGTAACGTTTTACTTTTATTTACCATGGTTAAAAGTAAATAGGGGAATTAAGGGTAAACATGATATTAATATTACCCTAACACATGTCCTAATTCTATTTGACAAGTGTATCTCGACCAAAAACAACCTTAGGAATAAAATATTATCATTTAGGTCCACTTGGATTAGATTAGGACATTTATTATTATTTAATTCAAAGAAGAGTTTAAAGAGTTAAAATCAAAGTTTATTTACTAAAACATTTTTAATATAGGGTTATACATAAGATAAATTCGATTGTAAATATTAATTAGAAAGATAATAATATTTCCTACATAATGATATTTTATCTATAATTTTTAGACATTAAATAATTTATTTGATTTATGACACAATGATGATGCAGTAATTACCATAATAGTAAACAATTAGAATAATTGATATTATAAATACCAAAATAAATATAATTTGAGACTTTTTATGAATTAAACTAATTTTATAGGTTAATATGACATGTTAGTATTTATTTAATTTACTTTTCTCAAAGTAATCATTCTGTTATGAGTTTCACAAAAATCAACTATTGAATAGTGTCAAAATAGACATAAATGAGTTTTTAAAAACCATATTATATTATTAATTGATATTAAATTCTTAAAAATCTAAGGTTCGGAAAAGAGACTTATATCATGATAGTTGTATCATTAATGGACCACTTGGGGGTCTCTTGGATGTATATAGTAAGTTTATTAACTATATAATATAAAAATACAAAGTGACAAGGTAAATGTCAAACTAATTAACTAAGAGTTAAAACTAAAAGATAAGGTTAATATAGTAACCCAAACCTGTCTAAATTATATTGGTTGAATGTTTTTCGACCTATCCCCACCTTAAAATTTTAATAATCAACTTTGGAGCCATTATAAATCGAATATGAATTTATTATAAATTAATATTTCTAGCTTTTCCAAAGGTGCCCCTCACCCCTCTTATAAAAGGGCAATCCCCCTTCTCATTACTTTACACCTTCAAAGCCTTTTGGTTCGGCCAATCTCTACCCAAATACTCTCTCAACTTCCCTCACTACAACCTAGAGGCCTTAGTTTGATCATAAAGCCAACCTATGGAGCCCTTTTGATCAAATCAAAAGGAAGAACCCGAAGAAGAGTTAATGTTTTCACCACCCTTTTTCAAATTCATTTCTTCTTCCACTTCTTCTTTATTTGTTATTACCATTATAAAATAATAACTCCAGTATCTTATATATACTTTGATGTTATTATAAATATGGTACAACCATATTCAGTATTCAATCCACCCTTTGAATAACACGTCACCATACGTCTGTACGTACGGCTTACCGTCTCCACGTCGTGGTGTAATTGTTATTAAATATATTATTATTTGGATGGGTATAATAATGATGTGTAACTCATTTAAATAATAAATATAACATGATAATAATTCTGTATATATGATATACTATCCAATTATATATTATTTTAATATCAAAATAATGATATTGTCGCACGTGCGTACGTACGGACTACCGTCTCCACGAACGCGATGAGATTCATTCTCCATCATATCCATTCAAGTATAATTATCATTTTATGATTTAAAAGTAATTTTGAAGGACTTGATATCATTCTGGATATGAATAAGATACAACCTATCCATGACAAACATGTCTTACATAACAAAGCATATAAAAGAAAACGAGTAAGTTAACACCCGAAACGACGATAATACTAAGATATTATTAACAAAGCAGTGTTAAAAGATTATATATGATATCATATTAATATATATGATTCTTGTATAATTTAATAACAATTATTTCACCATTATACATGAGGTTAACCTACCCTCAACCAAGGAAAAGTATAGGTTAAGGGTTTATTTCGCAATCTCTTCATTATCCGAGGTTGTTTATACGTAATAATCTACTGGGATCTCTTTATCATCCACATCCATGTTTCTTAAAAATGTATTTCAAAACATTTTTACTATTTACTTGAATATGGGTTAAAGTCATTTATACCCTTGTTTGACTTTTTATAAGAGGTTTATAAAGGAATATTTCCGTCGTTTTCCAAACAATTTCTTTTTTAGCCTTTTCGACAGGATTAAGGTAAGAATGTTTTTTTAACTTATACGGTGGGTGCGGCTATTTTCCGCCGTTATAAAAACGTCGAAGCTTCCCTTACAAGATTATAAGAATATTTTCAAAGAAAATGTTTTATTTTATAAATATATGACTCTTATATGATTTCAAAATAGAGAGAGATATATCTCTAAAAAGAGTTTTTATTTCATCTATGTCAACATCCTTTGATGGATTTTACACTTATTTGAAGTTGATTTATTATGATACAAAACTTCTATATTGTATTGAAGTTTTTGTGATATGTTTGACTATGGATGTGCTATTTTTATACCATTCATGGTTTATGGTGAAAGTATTGAAATTTCTTATGCTAGTTTTTATACGAATGTTTATGTTATGTTTAAACCTTTTCATATGGGAATACATTGGACTTAATATGTGACGGGTGGAGCCCGCTATAGCTCATAGATGCATCGGTAGGTCTCATTAGACAAACTAGTGTCTTGGCACAAGGCCTTGGGAAAATCTTATTTGTAGTCTTGACATGAGGACTTGGCTATGTGGTTGTGATAGTCTGGCATTATGCATTCCATCATTATGAAAGTGGTTATTGATATTGCATGTGATTATTCTATTAGTAGAATATCCATGTGAATAAGTAAATGACATTATTTCATTTTACTTTTCCCGTACTATGTTGAATTTCAAGTTTAAAAGGATTTTTTTTGTTATACATTGCCTTAAATGTTTATTCTTATTTATGAAAGTTTCTGCTATATTGTTATCCTTACTGGGCATTTGAGCTCACCCCTTTTCTATGTTTTATTTTTCCTAGGATGTGAAGAAGTAATTTATGAATGAACTACAGGGATAGTGTGAGGGGATAAGAGTGTGGAATATGGAGACTATGTTGTTGTAGTTTTCATTTTGTGATGTAATCTAAACCTTATGAATATATCTATTGTTTCCAAGGCTACTAAACAAATCGGTCTTTCGAGATTTTATCTTTCTTGTGATCATGCCAATGTAATGTAATAATGCACCGACTCTGGGTAACTGTGGTCGGGGCGTTATAGTTTGTATCAGAGGAAGTTTAGTACAAACCTTGGAAGCTAGATTTAGATAAACTATGATTAGAGCACATAGATTTAAGATGTACTTTGAGGTTTAGTATAGAAGAATAATTCCTAGAATTTTGGTATTGTATAGATTTTGTGAGTTTTCCGAGAAATACATCCCTGTCTGGATACGAGCAGGTAGAGGCAGCTCTGGTACAGATGTACCTAGGGGTAAAACCCGAAAACACCGCTTTGAGCTAGACTCGAACGGGAATTGGTGCATGACAACGGGCCTTGCTGCACTCTTGGTTATGAAACTCCTGGGGGATATGCTTAGGATAATTCTCATTTTCTTTACAAACCATTATGAAGGGTTTATGAGTATATACTTCCTCAAAGGAGTCCATTTTATGATTATGGATTATATACAAAAACTATTGAATTTATGTTATGTGTTTTACAAGTTTGGGATTAGGTATTGTTATTCATAAACTAATATAATGTATGCCATTGTTTAGATATGGCGCCTATTAGAAGGAATGATAACTCCAACAATGCACACGATCCAAAGAGAAAGAAGGATCATATCTTTCATGTTCTTAAGCCAGAATTTATAAGAGAAATAGTATCCCATGTATTATCATTATATAAAGAAATAATATCATGTGTTGATAATATAAGTAAAGAGTTTATTGAGTCCTATGGCTTTGAAGGTAAGCAAGAGAAGAAAAGGATGGATGAGAGAAAGATGGATAAAGGGAAGAGGGAAAAGAATAATTTTTCCATATGTGATAATTGTGGGAAGAAACACCCTGGAACTTTCCTGAAAGGAATGGGAGTTTGTTATAAGTGTGGAGGAAAAGGGCACAAAGTACATGACTTCAAGGGTAAGAAAATGGTTTCAAATGTACAATGCTTCATTTGCAAGGAGTTTGGACACTACGCAAACCTATGTCCCAGTCATCAGACTATTCCTCAAATGATGCTATTGGATAATAATCAAGTTATGATACTACCATAGATGAAGAGGAATGATTAGAGTTCTTATGCTGATTATGTCATTTGAGTGTTGTATCAACAATGTACTTGTTATAAAAATTATAGAGTATATAAGGATTGTACTACAGTACTATTTCATTAAGGACTTGAGATTGTGTGGAACAAAGAAAAGTGACTCAATAGAAGGATAAATTTTTGGAAAATATATGGTTGAGAGAATGATAAACCAAAATATAGTTCTGATACCGAGGTAGTGATTTTGGAATAATACATGATTGATTTGGATAAATTATATTGGATATTCTTGACTACCTTGAAACTGATTAATGATTTGTATATTCCATCATTGTTGGGGTTTAAATAATTTTTGGATTGAATGAGTATATCTATTATTCTTTAAGTAATAAAGGATCATGAATGTAATCTATATGGTTTTATGGTAATTCAGGATGTTGCAGTGTTTTAAAAGAATACATGATGAAGGAGTTCACATGTTATTACGCGGAAAAAAGGATCTTTATTGTGTTTGCGTTCCTTATAAATTTTGGACTAAAGTATTTTTGATAGTTCTAGTTTGGATTATTTTTGATTTCCATAAAAGGACAACCCGAAGGTCGGGCGGCAACCCGTCGCGTCCGGCAAGGCCGCGAGACATGAACCCACAACCGAAGGGCGACAAGGGTGTATCACCTATCACTGACTCACGTGATTTCCTAGATTGAATAATGTCATTTTTTAATGGTTCTGCTAGATTAATTATAAATTCATTTTTTAAACCTATACGAATAGGATAAATAGAATATTATTTTTAAGTTCTATTATCTTTTAGAGTGAAAGATGAGTCTGTGGTAGAAATTAGTTAAAGGATGGAACTCTACTTGTCAAGAATATATTTTTTTTCTTATATTATTCTATGAAGAAATTAATTCTTATACTTTATTTAAGGAATCCTAAAACCAAAAATGTGTTATATTAATACCCTATGTTTTGTTGAACCGATGGTATTTCAAGTCATCATAGATTGATGAATTTAAGGACCTCAATTTTACACTTGTTTGTGATTGATGACCTCAATCACTACCTATAAATATTTACGCTTTTTCCTCCAATTATATGTCTCTAATTTCCACCAATGTTCTCCTAATTGAGATCATAATTTGGTGGTGACCCTTTCATTTCTCTTTTCCTCATATTAAGACTAAATTTTAGTAACCCAATTTCCGATGTGGGTTTTCCCACAAAGATATTTTCTATTTTCAACCTTTTTTTTGAAGAACAATTTCAAATTCTGAGGACTAAATTTATTGAAGGAGGGTAGAATGTAACACCCCAAGCTTCTACGGTACGATTCTCTTTGAATAATGCGATAGCATGTGTTGTACGCAACATCGAGTTCTAACACACTACAACCAATCAAACTAGCTGTAATGAATAGTAATACCGACTTTTTAAAATTATATAAATTTTATCTCTCAAAATGGACTTCATTTTTGGATTCGTAGTATCGAATTTAGCCTAAGGTGAACTTTTTGTACTTTTCTGATAACTTTAATATTTTGATGAATAGTGAAAATTACTAAATTTTAATTAAAAACAACTTTTTTAATCAAAATAATTAATAGTGATAAATTATGAATTTGAGTGGTTTTAATGTATAATTAGAATATATTTTTACCATTTTATCCAATGGTGTTCATTAGAATTAATTTCACATTGAAATTGGACATAAACAATTGTCAACCTTTTGATATATATTGTTTCTTAAAAACACGCTATTTGTTGTGACAGCGGGAATTAATTATAAAATTAATTAATGAAACTTATATATTTATAATTTTGTAAAATAGACATCATTTTTGAATTCAGAATATAAATTATTGCTTAGCGTGAAATTTTGGCATTGTTCTGAAAAACTTCATTTTTTGATGAATAGTGAAACTACTAAGTGGTAGTTAAAAAACTGAATTTTTCGTAAAACATAATTTTACCACATTTGTGAATGGAATTTCAAAAAACCGAGAGACACGGTTAATATCAAGAAGTAGAATGTGGTTCAATGAGATGAAAATAATTTTTGGTGAATAGTAGCTTTTTACTTTTATTTACCACGGTCAAAAGTAAATAGGGTAATTAAGGGTAAAAATGATATTAATATTACCCTAACACATGTCATAATTCTATTGGACAAGTGTATATCGACCAAAAACAAACTTAGGAATAAAATATTATCATTTAGGTCCACTTGGATTAGATTAGGACATTTATTATTATTTAATTCAAAGAAGAGTTAAAAGAGTTAAAATCAAAGTTTATTTACTAAAACATTTTTAATATAAGGTTATACATAAGATAAATTCGATTGTAAATATTTATTAGGAATATAATAAGATTTCCTACATAATTATATTTTATCTATAATTTTTAGACATTAAATAATTTAATTTATTTATGACACAATGATGATGCAGTAATTACCGTAATAGTTAAAAATTAGACTAATTGATATTATAAATATCAAAATAAATATAATTTGAGACTATTTATGAATTACAATAATTTTATAGGTTAATATGACATGTTAGTATTGATTTAATTAACTTTGGTAGAAGTAATCATTCTGTTATGAGTTTCACAAAAATCAACTATTGAATAGTGTCAAAATTTACATAAAAGACTTTTTAAAACAAATATTATATTATTAATTGATATTAAATTCTTAAAAATATAAGGTTCGGCCAAGAGACTGATATCATGATAGGTGAATCATTAATGTACCACTTGGGGGTCTATTGGATGTATATAGTAATTTCATTAACTATATATTATAAAAATACAAAGTGACATGGTAAATGTCAAAATAATTAACTAAGAGTTAAAACTAAAAGATAAGGTTAATATAGTAACTCAAACCTGTCTAAATTCTATTGGTTTAATGTTTCTCGACCTATATCCACCTTAAACTTTGAATAATAAACTTTGGAGCCATTATAAACCGAATATAAATTTATTATAAATTAATATTTCTAGCTTTTCCAAAGGTGCCCCTCACCCCTCTTATAAAAGGGCACTCCCCCTTCTCATTACTTCACACCTTCAAAGCCTTTTGGTTCGGCCAAACTCTGCCCGAATACTCTCTCAACTTCCCTCACTACAACCTAGAGTCCTTATTTTGATCAGAAAGCCAACCTAATGATCCCTTTTGATCAAATCAAAAGGAAGAACCCGAAGAAGAGGTAATGTTTTCACCACCCTTTTTCAAATTCATTTCTTCTTCCACTTCTTCTTTCTTTGTTATTACCATTATAAAATAATAAATACAGTATCTTATATATACTGTGATGTTATTATAAATATGGTACAACCATATTTAGTATTATATCCACCCTTTGAATAACATGTCACCATATGTGCGTACGTACAGCTTACCGTCTCCACGTTGTGATGTAATTGTTATTCAATATATTATTATTTGGATGGGTATAATAATGACGTGTAACTCATGTAAATAATAATTATAACATGATAATAATTCTTTATATATTATATAATATCCAATTATATATTATTTTAATATCAAAATAATGATATTGTCGCTCGTGCTTACGTATGAACTACTTTCTCCACGAACGCGATGAGATTCATTCTCCATCGTATCCATTCAAGTATAACTATCATTTGATGATTTAAAAGTAATTTTTAAGGACTTTATATCATTCTGGATATGAATAAGATACAACCTATCCATGACAAACATGGATTACATAACAAAACATATAAAAGAAAATGAGTAAGTTAACACCTAAAACGACGATAATACTACGATATTATTAACAAAGCAATGTTAAAAGATCATATATGATATCATATTAATATATATGATTCTTGTATAATTTAATAACAATTATTTCACCATTATACAGGAGGTTAAACTACCCTCAACCAAGGAAAATTACAAGGTAAGGGTTTATTTCGCAATCTCTTCATTATCCAAAGTTGTTTATACGTAATAATCTACTGGGATCTCTTTATCATCCACATCCATGTTTCTTAAAAATGTATTTCAAAACATTTTTACTATTTACAAGAATATGGGTTAAAGTCATTTATACCCTTGTTTGAATTTTTATAAGAGGTTTATAAAGGAATCATTCTTTCGTTTTCCAAACAATGTCTTTTTTAACCTTTTCGACCGGATTAAGGTAAGAAAGTTTTTTTAACTTATACGGCGGGTGCGGCTATTTTCCACCATTATAAAAATGTCGAAGCTTACCTTAAAATACTATAAGAATATTTTCAAAGAAAATGTTTTATTTTATAAATATATGACTCTTAAATGATTTCAAAATAGAAATAGATATTTCTCTAAAAAGAGTTTTGATTTCATCTATGTCAACATCCTTTGATAGATTTTACACTTATTTGAAGTTGATTTATTGTGATACAAAACTTCTATATTGTATTGAAGGTTTTGTGATATGTTTGACTGTGGATGTGCTATTTTTATACCATTCATGGTTTATGGTGAAAGTATTGACATTTCGTATGATATTTTTAATACGAATGTTTATGTTATGTTTAAACCTTTTCATATGGGAATGCATTGGACTTAATATGTGACGGGTGGAGCCCGCTATAGATCCTCGATACATCGGTAGGTCTCATGAGACAAACTAGTGTCTTGGCACAAGGCCTTGGAAAAATCTTATTTGTAGTCTTGGAACGAGGACTTGTCTATGTGGTTATGATAGTCTAGCATTATGCATTCCATCATTATGAAAGTGGTTATTGATATTACATGTGATTATTCGATTAGTAGAATATCCATGTGAATAAGTAAATGGAATTATTTCATTTTACTTTTTCCATTCTATGTTGAAGTTCAAGTTTAAAAGGCTTTTGTTTTAGTTATACATTGCCTTAAATGTTTATTCTTATTTATGAAAGTTTTCACTATATTGTTATCCTTACTGGGAATTTGAGCTCACCCCTTTTCTATGTTTTATTTTTCCCAGGATGTGAAGAAGTAATTTATGAATGACCTATAGGGATAGTGTGAGGGGATACGAGTGTGGACTATGGAGACTATGTTGTTGTAGTTTTCATTTTGTGATGTAATGTAAACCTTATAAATATATCTAGTGTTTCCAAGGCTACTAAACCAATCGGTCTTTTGAGATTTGATCTTTCTTGTGATCATGCCAATGTTATGTAATAATGCACTAACTCTGGGTAACTGGGGTCGGGGCGTTACACCAAGGCTAATTTTTATCTGGGTTTTTTGAAATTTTTTTTTTTCCTAAATGGGTTAGGCATCATAATATTTTTAAAACTGGGTCTCAAGATGCGTGAACCCCGTTCACGCATCATCCCACTTTTGGGATGCGTGAATGGAGTTCACGTATTGTCCTCCGAGTTTGGGATGTGCAAACGGCATTGGTGCATCCCACCATGGCCTTTTATAAAAAGGACCCCCCCCCCCCCTCAATTCTTGTTCTGCTTGGTATTTTGCTGTGAGGCCCTACTGAATATCTTTCTCAACAAATTTTTCCTACTTTTAATAAGGTAAAAATTCTAATTAATATTTTATTTGTTTAATTGTGTTCATTTATTTCATTTGTATGATTTATTTATTTAATTTGTAATATGTAGAAATTAATATTTGTGTGTATGGTTTATTTATTTCATAGTATTGATGCATGATGTGTAAATTAGTTATGTTCTTTATTATTTAATTTTTGAATGGGTGTATGTTGTATTTGAATGTTTAGAAAAATTAATCATGTAATGTTTGAAATGTTGTATGAATTCATATTAAATGTTAGGTAAAATTAAGTATGTTATTTTAATATTAAATTAAATTATAATATTTTTACACTAGTTATATAATTTATAAATAATATATTACTTATATGTATCATATATAAATTTTATTAAAAATTATATAGAATTATAGTAATTTAATTTACTAATAATTATTATAATCGATGAAGTATAAAATAAATTAGGATTTGATTATCTTATTTTCTGTATGTGGTTATTTAATTTGTAATAAATGAATTTTTTCATATTGATGACCTGCGAGTCATCTCACTGGGTATGTATTGACTTGTGTGTCTGCTTAAAGAATGTTTTGTATTTAAGACACCCATTTTCCCCCTCACATGCATGTGAGTAAATTTGTAATTACAAGAAAATCACCAAGAGGCGTCCCCAAAGAGCATCCCCGAAGAGGCATCCCCGAAGAGACGTCCTTGAAGAGTGTCCCTGAAGAGCGCCCCCGAAGAGGCGTCCTCGAAAAGACATCCCTGAAGTGGTGTCCCCAAAGAGTTGTTCGAGAACAGATGTTCAAATGGCGGTTGCTGATTTGATAATAGAGACTCCAGAAGTCTTCCAGTCATAGGTTTTGTTTAGTTTATCACATAATGATAACCTAATCGGAAGTCTCAAAATCAAGTCCTGATTATTTATTGAAATGTAATTAAAATTTATGAAACATTATATTAAACTATGATAAACTTATACATCAATAAAATCTCAGTATAAAGTCAATTATCCAAATCCAGTTAAAATAATTTAAAATTTTGATGTTGTATATAATATTTTGGTAATTATTTATTCAAAATTAATTAAAATTTATGAAACATTATATTAAACCTCTTATAAACCAATTTAACTAATTTAATTATTTATTCAACAATAGTTATAATTTATGAAACTGTATATTAAAGCTCTGATAAACCATTGTATTCAAAAAATAAATTATTCAAAACCAATTCAACTAATTAAAAATTTTTATGTGGTATTTAATATTATTTGAATCATTTTTTATAGGTAATCATGTCAGCACAAATATATTTCAATGGTGAGGTCATTTATACCAAGAAGGGTTTTAACTACAGTGTTCCACCTACTAAAGTGGTAAATTTATATGGTTGTATGATATTGGATGCAGTTCACAATAAGATTTATAGTCGGTTAAAATTGAGAGGTGATCAATCAATTACTTCAATAAATTATCGGTATCTTTAATGTGTTGAACGTTTTTGGCACGCCGAGTACCCTATAATCGATGATGATGATTGGATGGATGCTTTTCTGTTATTTAGGCAGCAACGTAATAATGGTTTAATGGAATTGTATGTGGTGTTTTCTCATATTGATGTGGTGCAACCGAATACTACAGATCCATGTTTTATGAGCTCTGTAGAAGTCGGTCCTTCAGAAAACTCTTATTCATTCCATTCTCCTCATATTAATCCTTTGATAGAAGAAAATTAAGAAGAAGATGATAAAAATTTGGAAGGAAATTTAGATAACATCCATATGTGTGTTGATATATTGAATGAAAGTTTATCTGAGGAAGAAGAATCTCGGGAGTCATCAGGAGATGATTTGGGTGAGGGTGATGTGGGGAATGAAGCTTCTGAAGTTCCTTTGAGAGATAAACATCAATGACATCCATCATTTAGTAGTACCCATCCTTCTGTATTGAGATATTTAGTTGAAGGAATGTCTCGTGAACAACATTTTGATTGGAATGTCATTACACCGGCTTCGGAATTCCCTAGAATTATGGGGAATAAGTCTGCATCAAATGATAATGTCATATATGTCAGGCAGGAGTTTGAAAGTAAACTGGTCAGGAAAAATGTGATAAAACAATACCACATTGAGTGGCATTTCACATTTGTGGTTGATGAGTCAAAGAAGAAAAAATATTTCATTTTTATTGAGAAGTATGGGACAGAATATAAATTTCGATTAAGGGTGATATTTGATAAAAAAATTCATGTTAGAAGATAACCAAATTAGAAGGTCCACATACATGTGTGACTCCAAGCTTGTCGCAGGATCACCCTTCTCTTGATGCAGAGTTTATATCAACTATTATTTATGAGATGATACGAACATGTCTGGATGTTCATGTTTCCCTTGTTCAGGAAATAATTCAACAGTTTTATAACTATAAGATATCATACAACAAAGCTTGGAATTAAAAACAGAAGGCCATTGTAAAAGTGTATGGTGATTGGGATGAGTCTTATGCGATGTTTCCAAAGCTTATGGAATTTTTGTCTCTCAACAATCATATTGTTTATCAGTTGGACACTGTTGAATATCTATCCCACACTCACCGAGTTGATAGATTAAAGATGAAGTTCAATAGGTTGTTTTGGGAATTCAGGAGATGCATCGCTGCCTTTCCCTATTGTAAAAAATTTATTCAGGTAGATGGAACTTTCCTTTATGGAAAGTATACAGGTGTTCTACTCATTGCATCCACACCGGATGGTAATCGTGCTCCTCTGAAACTTGCTTTTGCTACTATTGAAAAGGATAATTTTGAATGCTGGAGCTAGTTTTTGGCATGTGTGAGTATTCATGTCACACAAAATAAGGGTGTGTGTCTTATATTTGATCTTCATCAAGAAATTATAGATGATGTGAATAGTGATGGGGTTTCTTGGATGGATCATAATTCGTATCATTAGTATTTCATTAGACATATTGCAAGCAATGTGCATAAGCATTTTAGAGATGAGGCCACTAAGAAGGCAATCCTCAAGTTGGGTATGTTTTTCTAAACGTATATTTTTTAATGAAATTTCATATCTATTTTAATACATTATTCTCTTGTTTTTTCATCATATGAGCCCCAACAAGAAAGATTTGATCGACGCCTTGAAGACATTCAAACTGCTAATGAATATGGGTATAAATATATGATGCAAATTTCAAAGGAAAATGGTCATTAGCATATGATGGTGGCACAAGATATGGCCATATGACCACTAATATAGTGGAGTGCATAAATGGGGTCCTCAAGGGTGTGCACAAACTCCCGATCACATGGTTTGTGCAAGAGAAATTTTATAGATGTGTTCACTAATTTGTTGACCGGTCTCAAAAAGCCTACTAGAGGATGGAAAATAGAATGTCTTTTACTCAGCATTTCCAAAGTGATATTGATCAGATACTAAATGAGGCTTCAATATGGATTGTTCTATGTTTTGACAAGGAAAACATGAGTTTTCAGGGAAGACAATTCTATGACTGGGCTACATGCACTAATGGTCGAGTGTTTGTGGTGATGTTGGATAACAGGTATTGTGATTGTGGTAGCTTTCATGTATTGAGATATCTATGTGAACATGTTATCGAAACTTGTGCATTGGTAAATATATCATGGGAGCCATATGTTGACCCAGTGTACCACATGAGCACTTTGGTAAACTGTTACAGTGCATCTTGAATACCTGTTGGTGACTTTCATTCTATCTCATTGCCTGTTGATCACCTAACCATTGTCCCTAATATTTTCAGGTTTCATAAGTAGGTTGTGTTTTTAATTATCAGTTTTTCAATGTATTTTTTTAAAATATTGGCTTCATACTACCAAGTTACGGCCCCAAGGAAGACCAAAGTCAACTCGAATCAAGAATGAGATGGATTTTCCTCGACAACGAGGAGGGACAATACGATGCATTATTTTTCATGTAGAAGGAAATACTCATAAGAGATGTCCCCAAGTGGTAGGAAAGATCTCCACATCCAGTCATCCATGATTGAGTTTGTGTATTGTATCACGAATATTCATATTTTATTTTGTATGTGGGCGTTTCAGTATTTAATCCTTTTAATTTCGTTTTATCTCATTTTTTGAATCTATCGTAAAAGAATTTGTGATACTAAATATATTAAAAAAATAAACATTGAATGTAATTGAATATATCATTCTTCTACATATTCAATGTGGGTTTTTCAACAATGTTGATTTATATTAAAAATATCAAAATAAATTAAACTTCATTGAAGATCAATAATACAAGAAATTTAAAATGGAAACCAACAATACTTCCCACATATATTTTCTACCTTAGTTTGATTATTGTAGATTTTGTTTAAATAAATGGTTACAATTTTTTTTGAATTCCTTATAAAAAATTAATGATGATATCATTTGTGAAGATGGCAGATTTTCCATTGCTCACATCTCAGGCTACTCATGTCTCATGGATAGTTTTAGAGGGACGTCTTGTGCCTCCATTGACTGTTCGCAGATCTCACCATTTCCATCATACCACACCACCTCCTGCTATTTTTCCCCATCTTTGGCGTGCTGGATTCTACAGCATAGCGATGTGCGAATTCACCTTTCTTGATCATCAGCTCATTGTCACGCTTGTAGAGAGATGGAGGCCAGAGTCACATACATTCCATTTGATAGAGGGGGAGATGACTATTACACTATAGGATTTGGCCATTATGTGGGGCCTCCCCATCGACGGTGCGCCTCTGACAAGTCAAGTAGCAACAGATTTTCCAGAGCTTGTTCATAGACTACTTGGCATAGAGGTTCAGGATGATGGCAGGACCATCGTTAGTGGTATATTGCATATTCCTTGGTTAGATCAGCACTTCACTCATTTACCAGAGGATACTGACGAGATCACCGTTCTGCGATTTGCATGTTCTTATATTTTGAGGCTGATCGGTGCACACTTTTTGTTGATCACCCCACTACTTTTGTGCACCTGATGTATTTATCATTTTTGGAGGATTTGGACAAGGCAGGGAAGTATAGCTGGGGGTCTGCTGGTCTGGCATATACATATAGAGCATTATACAGTGCATGTCGCATCGATAAGATGCAAATCACAAGTTGCATGTTTATTCTACAGATGTGGGTATGGGGGCACATCCCTTATTTAGTTCCACATGCTCATGCTTCATTACCAGCAGATATTGTAGGAGAGGCTCCACGTGGAGGGTGGTATGTTCTTCTTTACTTCTAATTTTTAACTTAATTGTTTAAATTTATATTATAAAATGTAAATATAACAATTTTATTTACTGGTGGAGTCAGGCACATCGACATTCAGATACCCCCAGACATGACGTCCATGCGTACAGACGTATGTTGGATAGCATTTGACCGCACGATGTAAGTGATTATTATTTATATTATTAAATCTTTATTCTTTACTGTACATATAATCATATATTCATTGATTAATCATTTTTTTCAGATTACATGGATTCCATATACAGATGATATTTTGCAGAGCCTTCCACCGTATTGTACGACAATGCTTCTATTTTCTCTTTCACGGTTTCATTGATTCATTTTCATATAGTCGAGTGGCACCAGACTGATAGAGTAATGAGGCAGTTCAGATTCCATCAGCATGTTCCTGATCTACCCAGTCAGATAGATTCATTTCATTCCCTAAAGATGTCTGTAAAGGCCCGTAAATTTCAAGGGAAATTTGTTTCTTAATTTTCTTTGGGATTTTACGAGTACGCAGTTTTTGACAACACCCGATTCCGAGGCCCGGTGTGCCCGGAATCAATTTCCGAATTTTACCTCGGGTACGTTCAGTGAACGAATGAGCGGGTTTTCCTAACTTTTGAGCCGGTGCTCAGAATCGAAATCTGAGGGCACCGATGAAACCATAGCGCTGGTAATTGCTTAGGAACATCTTTTCTGAAGGTGCATTTTCTTGGGTGTTGATGTTAAAAAAAATTGGGGAATAAAAATATAATTGTTTTATTTTTTAATCCATACTAAGCGGTTTAAGTGAAATTAAGTTGTGTCACAACTTAATTTATCTCTACTTAGTGGTTTAGCCCGTGTGAGGGAGTTGGGGTGGGACCCACTGAAGTTATAACTCCCCTTGAGAGGATTTAAGATGAGGTGGGGCCCACACGATCCCCCACCTTTTCATTTTTCCTTAACTCCTTTTTAAAACCTCTATTGTCATTAAAGTTTCCAACTTATCACTTCAATTAATTTTGAAAAGTTAAGTTTAATTAAATGAGGTGAATTTAATTTTGAATGTTTGAATTTTAAAAGTGTTGGAAAAAGTAATAAAATAAGGCTTAAGACTTATTTTATTTTGGTTGCTTCGTTGTGTCGAGAGAGGGAGAGTTCTACCATTGAAAAACTTCATCATCCTCCTTGAAGAACGTGAAGAACACTGACACGCCTTTCGTCATTCTTTTTCCCACGACAAAGGAAGGGAGACATCATTTCACCTCGGACAATCTCTGTCAACGTGTACGGAGCCACACCCCGTGACGCCGCTTTCCGTGACGCTCATCGATCGTCCACTCATTATTGAGGTAGGGGTTTGATTTTCATTCTTGAATATTCCTTTCCATTAATCGAATATTTATTTGGACCGCTTGTTATCAATTTAACGGGAGGAGGTCGGACCGCACGAACACGACCGACCCTCCTCCCCCCTTTGTTGTTTTGATCGTTACGGCTCGAACGAAGGCGACGCGGTGCAACGGCACCATGTGGGAACAAGGAAAAATGCGGCAAGGAAGCACGGCGCCATCGCGCCGCGCTGTTGAGGCCAAACGAAACTACGGCCGGAGTTGGGACGCGGCGAAGGGGCGTGGCACCATCGCGCCACGCCGGTTGGACCAAGGTCGCGGCCTTTGGCCGCGGCGGAGCAGGGAGCGGCGGTCGGAACCACCGGCTGTCGACGCGTCGGAGGGGAAGGATCGCGGGGTCGCATGGTAGCAGCACAGCCAGCCAGCCTGGCCGGCCGATCGAAGAAGGTCGGGGGTCGTAACCCCCTGTTGGCCAAAGGAGAAGCCCCCACGTGGGGCCACCATTTCAATGAGGGGGGCAGTGTGCCCCACACCCTTCTGCGACAGCTCGGTTAGCACCGAGCTAGCCATGTGGGTCGCGCCCACGCCAGGCCAACCGGCCGCCCGGGCCAGGCCGGGCCACGCCCTGTTGGGCCGGACCTGGACCCGGGTCGGGTCGACCCGGTTCGGGCCGACCCAGGGGGTCTTGGGCCGGGTCGGTGCGGGCCCAAAACCCCCTAAAAATCGGACAGTTCGTTTAAATTCCCATCACATTGGCTACGGACCTCTGATTGATGCACTGTCAGTTGCGATGTGATCCTTGGATCGAGACGGTCGTTTTGGTATATTAAACTCAAGGTTTCAAAGAACTTGGGGTATGGCCAGGTTGGTTCGAACACGAAACCAACCGGGCCCTCAGAGCGGAAACACTTATAACTTGAGCTCCGGACGTCCGATTGAAGTACCGTCAACTTTGTTGGATTCCTCTTAGTGAGACGGACCTTTTGGATTACTCCTCTTGAGGTTTGGATGTATTTGGAGTGTGGTAAGGTTGGTATTGACTTAAAAACCAACCGGGCCCCTGGAACGAGAAAGCCAATAACTCTCAGACCGGGCATCCGATTGACGCGCCATCTGTCATGTTCAGTTCCTATCGACGAGACGGAACTTTGGGATACATCAACTCCGGACTATGTGTCAGTTGATGTATCGACCCCTTGGCTCGTGGAGCGGAACCTCCCGGGAACGAGCATGATGTGTGCAGGAAACCTAGAGCTGGCTGCGATTGCGACGACGATGACGACTGCACTGAAATCCTCCGTGGCTTCGGCAGCGATGACAACTACACTGAAATCCTCCTTGGGTTCGGCAGTGAGGAAGACCGTACTGAAATCCTCCATGGGTTCGACAACGATGACTATTGTTCTAGTATCCTATGTGGGTCTGGCAGTATTACTGTTCTTGTATCCTATGTGGGTATGGCAGTATTTGACCTCTGTTGTAGTATCCTACGTGGGTCCGACAGAGTAGTTGTACTTGTATCCTACGTGGGCCCGAAATCTTAGCTGGTTTAGTATCCTACGTTGGTCCCATCTTAGATGAATCAGTGGATACATCTGATCATCTCTATCACCTTATGAAGAAGTATACCTGTGTGAGTTGAGTCTTGACTTTCAATCATTATCTTCGATATTATTGACTTGCTTTCATATGTGGATTGTGGTGTGCTTTCCTCTGTGGATTGGGTTGTACTATCCTGTGTGGACGTGATCGAACTTGGGCTCGGCTGTTGGAGCTGAACTGGAATTGATGACTTAGGTATATGTATGGGCATATACCTAAGTAGTGTTGTATGTTACTTCATGATTGTATCATTCCTTTTGGATTATCCTTTGTGGATTATAGGAGACATTCGGGGGTCTCGGGGTCCCTACTGAGTAGCATATACTCACCCCTGCACGGGCTATGCCCGCACTACGTTTTTTTGAATGCAGACGACGGACAGTGTTGATCGTGGTTGAGGCTTGTGGAGTAGGTCGGTACCAGGAGGTGGACCATTGGGCGGGATGCACACAGAGCGGACGGCTAGACCCAAGGAGCTGTGGAGGCTATCTGTACCCATCCTTCAGGTGGGACTTCCAGTGGATGGCTCGACGTTGTTGCTTTACTTTCAATTGTTGTACTTTCTTTCCAGTTTTACATTACTTTCAGTTTGGGTTTGTATCCTGGCCCATTTACTTCCTGCACATACTATTATACCTAGTTTTACTTAGTGTTTACTTTTTCTGGCTTACTTTGTTGAGTTTTTTTACTTTATAAAGGCAATGCCTTCCCCTTTGTTGGGATTTACACCTTTGGTTCTAGTCGCCAGCACCTGGCCTATAGGAGGCGGGCTTGGGGTAGTCACGGCATGGGCCCCGAGGACGGGTCGTGACAAATTGTTATCAGAGGAGTTCGGTTCTACCGCAGAACATAGGAATCTGATATTTATTCTATGTAAAGAAATAGTGTTAAGGGTATTGAGTGTGGTTATCAATCCAAGGAGTCCAGTGTTGGTGCGGCGGCCGATGTATCCGTACACCAGGACCCTAATTTATGATTTCCGACTTAATGCACAAAAGCATTGATTGCATGTGTGTTTCAAAGGTTTTCTTTGTGATTACTTTGTTTCATCTCACCAGGTATACTGTTTTGACCATGGCGCACCAGTTTCTTTTCAAGATGGCCCCACGACGGCAGCCATCTAGGGTTCCGAGCTTTGTGTGAGACGACAGCCCACCGAGCAACGAGGCCTCGGTGCAGGGCCCTTTTTCAGAGGAGGCACCGATGGTACCACTACCCGTCGAGCCACCTATGCCACTAGCCCCAGCCGCTGAGAGTGCGCGTCTCCTTAGTGCACTGCATGAGTTTCAACATTAGATACTACCCAGGTTCCGCGGTGAGATGGACCCTCAGGAAGACGAGGATTGGCGTGAGGCGTTTGTTTGAGTTTTCAGGTTATTGGGGACACCAGCTGACCTCATGGTGATCCTTGCAGCGAGCCTCTTGCACGCGTAAGTAGGAAGATGGTGGAGCTTGATGCTCCAGGTGCACAAAGCGGCATCTCTTCTCTGGAAGGACTTTGAGAGCCTCTTCCGCTCGGAGTTCTTCCCAGCCACCCTTCATGCGGTGCGCATTCATAAGCTACTACAGTTGCGGTAGGGCACCATGTCGGTTGCCCAGTACTCGAAGAGATTTACTGATCTCTCGTGGTATTCGACAGACATGGTACGGGACCCATTCTTCCAGGCCCGGACCTTCGAGCAGGGACTGAAGTATGATATCAGGTCATCGATGATCTCCCTCAGCATTCGACATAGGCAGGATTACTGGAGTGATCCCTTCTCATAGAGAGATTTCTTGCTGAGCCTACACCAGCAGCAAGACCTACCGCAAGGTGGCATGTAGCAGAGTCGTCTGCAACTGGCAGTCGACGTACATCACAGGGGTCCAGGCGGACTAGACCATCAGGCGGACGACCTCAGCACACTGGCTCAGAGGTGCGGGGGACACAGCGCAGAGCCAGCCTTCCGAGGAGCAGACAGTTCTACGCATGCAGCGTGCAGGGCCACATGGCTCGTGACGGCCCGACCCACCGTGCAGAGGAGCAGCAGACGGTTGAGGGGCCACCCAGGATGAGGTAGAGGTTTGACCGTGGCGATCCGTAGGGTGAAGGCGGATGAGGCAGAGGAGCTGTCCGAGCAGTAGGTGGTGGGCGACGCTTTGAGGCTTTACCACCACCACCACCCGGAGGTCCACCCCGACCACAAGGAGCTGGCAGGAAGAGACAGGTTCAGCTTTAGGCAGTGGAGTCCTACGACCACGACGTGCTAGAGATGATTCAAAATACTATCTGTGTCTACTCCACCCTTGATACAGTTATTATAGACAAAGGAGAGAGTCATTCTTTCATTGTTGCTGCCCTTGTTCAGATCTTGGAGATTCTGACGGAGCCATTGGCTCGATCCTTACGGCTAGAGACTCCTACGGGAGCAGAATCGATGATTACGCACTGGTGCCGGTAGTGTGATCTTACTCTAAGAGGCGAGAGCTTCGGCTGGGATCTTCTTATAGCGGCGTCGAGGCCTTACGACATCATCTTGGGCATGGATTGGTTATCTACAGTCCATGCTCAGATTGACTATATTAGGCGCAATGTGCGATGTGTTTTCACGGATGGGAGCAGGTTCACCTTCACTAGCGATAAGGGAGCCTTAGCAGCATAGGATGGACTCACGTAGAGGAGAGGACATATGATCACTCATCAATTGGCTAGCCTCATCCTAGGAGCAATTGACATGCGGAGTCCTAGTTTTCTTGCTGTGGTGGATCAGTATGCGGACGTTTTCCCTAATGATGTTCCAAGACTACCTCCTCATAGAGAGGTGGACTTTTATATTGACCTGTACCCTGGGACAGCCCCGATATCCACTCCAGCATATCGGATGGCTCCCTCTATGCTTTGAGAGCTACAAGTACAGCTGGGGGACTTGCAGGGCAAGGGATTCATCTGACCCACTGTTTCACCCTGGGCTTCCCCGATATTATTCTCCAAGAAGGTGGATGGGAGATTTCGATTGTGTGTCAATTATCGTCTGTTGAACCAGGTGACCATGAGGAACAAGTATCCGCTACCGAGGATTGATGACCTCTTCGATCAGCTCAAGGGATCATGGTGGTTCTTGAAGACAGACCTCAGATCAGGCTATCATCAACTCAGAGTTCAGGACGAGGAAATACAGAAGACGACCTTCAGATGTCGGTATGGCCACTATGAGTTCTTGGTTATTCCATTCGGCGTAACCAATTCTCCAGCGGTGTTCATGGGTCTCATGAACAAGATCTTTCAGCCATACCTCGATCGATTTTTCGTGGTCTTCATCGACAACATATTGATATACTCGACCACTGAGGAGGAGCACGCCTATCACTTTCGGGTTGTACTGGACACACTCCGAGAGCACCAGCTTTATGATAAGCTCTCTAAGTGTCAGTTCTGGTTATGTGAGGTCCACTTCTTGGGACACTTCATCTCTTAGGCGGGAGTTGCGGTGGATCCTGCAATGATCGAGGCAGTGCTAGCTTGGGAGCCACCCAGAAGCGTGACGGAGGTGCGGTGTTTCTTGGGGCTAGTTGGGTACTACCGAAGATTTGTGCTAGACTTCTCCAGAGTTGTGTCACTGCTCTTAGCATTGACGAAGAAGGTGAAACCCTTCGTATGGTCAGATAGATGTCAGCATAGCTTCCAGAAGCTAAGACAGAGGTTGACCAGTGCACCTATCTTGAGGATACCGAAGGAGGGAGTAGGGTACGTAGTATACTGCGATGCATCAGGGACTGGGATCAGATGTATCCAGATGCAGGAGCGAGTAGTGATCGCCTATGGATCACAATAGTTGAGGCCGCATGAGCAGAACTACGCTACCCATGACCTGGAGTTGGCAGCAGTGGTCTTCGCTCTGAAGATGTGGCGACACTATCTGATGGGTGAGCGCTTTACAGTCTACTCTGACCACCAGAGTCTCAGGTACATCTTCTCGCAAAAGGACCTGAACCTGAGACAGTGGAGATGGCTCGAGTTACTCCAGTACTATGACTTTGAGATAGTTTATACTCCTAGAAAGGGGAACGTATTAGCCGATTCTCTCAGCAGGAGGACGGCCATTCAGCTACTTGGAGAGGCGATGGAGCAGCTAGCCTCTTTGTAGATATCCTTCATGGATAGAGATGGAGCAGCCTTTCTTCAGTCACTCATAGTCACTCCTCTACTACTATAGCAGGTCAAAGAGGCACAACGTGGGGACGTTGACTATGAGACGCGACATGCACAGATATCCTCAGGATAGTAACCTGATGGATTCTCTATAGGAGGAGAGAACTATGTCCTTTTCAGAGGACGTACCATGGTACCAGCTGCTTTACGGGAGGAGGTGCTGAGGGAGTTTAACACATCTACTTTAGCGGTACATCCAGGATTGGCAAAGATGTACCAGGATCTCAGATGATAGCACTGGTGACCGGGTATGAAGAAGGTTGTAGCAGAGTTCCTTTCTCGATGCCTCACCTTCCAGCTGGTGAAGGCGGAGCACCAGGTACCAGAAGGCTTGGTATATCCCTTGGAGGTCCCGATGTGGAAGTGGGACAGGAAATCTATGGATTTCGTGACTGGACTTCCACGTACTTCCATAGGTCACAACTCCATTTGGGTAATTGTCGACCGACTCACCAATTCGGCCCACTTCTTACCCTTTAGAGAGCAGGGCTCAGTAGAGAGTTTGGGACATCTCTACGTTTAATAGATTGTACAGCTTCATGGTGTGCCATCATCTATCGTCTCCGGTCAAGATGCTCTCTTTACTTCCCAGCTTTGGAAGGGGTTGCTGGAGGCATTCGGGACGCAGCTACGTCTGAGCACCGCCTTTCATCCTCAAACGAATGGTCAGATGGAGAGGACCATTCAGACTCTCGAGGACATGCTCCGTGCATGTTTCCTCGACTTTGGTCGCAGCTGGTAGGACCACCTACCCTTGGTGGAGTTCGAATACAACAATAGATACCACTCCACCATCGGGATGGCACCATACGAGGCATTGTACGGACGACCTTGCAGTTCACCTCTGTGTTGTACAGACCTTGGTGATTCAGCACTTGTGGGACCATAGATGGTCCAGCCCATGACAGAGAAGGTCCAGGTCATCCAGTAGGGGATGAGGATAGCTCAGATCCGGCAGAAGTCTTATGCTGACAGGAGACGGAGACCACTAGAGTTCGAGGTGGCGACCACATCTTTTTGCAGGTCTCACCTCGACGTGGATTACGGAGATTTGGCTGGGGCAGAAAGTTATCTCCACGCTTCATCGGACCATTCCAGGTTCTCATCAGGATAGGTGAGGTGGATTATCACCTAGCTCTACCACCTCAGTTGCACCGGGTGCACAACGTCTTCCACGTATCTCATCTGAGGAGATATGTGCACGAACCGACGCATATCATCGACCATGGGGAGTTGGACATTAATGATGGGACGACTTTTGTGGAGGTCCAGGTGGAGATCGAGGATCGACAGGAGAGGGTCCTACGTGGGTAGTCGATTCCTCTAGTCCGCATCAGATGGCAGCACGGGAATCTCCAGGAGAGCACTTGGGAGCGGGTGGCTCAAATGCATGCTCAGTACCCTCATTTGTTCCCCTAGTTTTGTGTTGTATCATTACGAGGATGTAAAGACCTGAGATGGGAGTAATGTAAAGACCCATAAATTTCAAGGGAAATTTTTTTCTTAATTTTTTTTGGGATTTTACGAGTACGCAGTTTTTGACGGCACCTGATTTCGATGCCCGGTGTGCCTGGAATCAATTTCCGAATTTTAGCTTGGGTACGTTCAGTGAACGAACGAGCGGGTTTTCCTAACATTTGAACCGGTGCTCCGAAACGAAATCTGAGGGCACCGATGAAACCGCTGCGTCGGTAATTGCTTAGGAACATCTTTTTGGAAGGTGCGTTTTCTCGAGTGTTGATGTTAAAAAAAAGTGGGGAATAAAAATATAATTGTTTTATTTTTTATTCCTTACTAAGCGGTTTAAGTGAAATTAAGTTGTGTCACAACTTAATTTCTCTCTACTTAGTGGTTTAGCCCATGTGAGGGAGTTGGGGTGGGACCCACTGAAGTTCTAACTCCCCTTGAGAGGATTTAAGATGAGGTGGGGCCCACACGAGTCCCCACCTTTTCATTTTTTCTTAACTCCTTTTTAAAACCTCTTTTGTCATTAAATTTGCCAACTTATCACTTCAATTAATTTTGACAGGTTAAGTTTAATTAAATGAGGTGAATTTAATTTTGAATGTTTTAATTTTAAAAGTGTTGGCAAAAGTAATAAAATAAGTCTTAAGACTTATTTTATTTTGGTTGCCTCATTGTGTTGAGAGAGGGAGAGTTCTACCATCGAAGAACTTCATCATCCTCCTTGAAGAATGCGAAAAAACCAACACGCCTTCCTTCATTCTTTTTCCCGCGAAAAGGGAAGGGAGACACCGTTTCACCTCATAAAATCTCCATCAACGTGTATGAGGCCACACCCCACAAAGCCGCTTTCTGCGACGCTCATCGATTGCCAACTCATTATCGAGGTAGGGGTTTGATTTTTGTTCGTGAATATTCCTTTCCATTCATCGACTATTTCTTTGGGCCTCTTGTTATCAATTTAACGGGAGGAGGTCAGACTGCATGAACACGGTCGACCCTCCTCCCCCCTTTGTTGTTGTGATCTTTACGGCTCGAATGAAGGCGGCGCAGTGCAATGGCACCATGCAGGAACAAGGAAAATTGTGGCAAGGAAGCGTGGCGCTGTCGCGCCGCACCGTTGAGGCCGAATGAAACCGCGGCCGGAGTCGGGCCGCGGTGAAGGGGCGCGGCGTCGTCGCGTCGCGCCAGAGAACCACGAAGAGGTCGTGGCCGGAGGGGGCCGCGGCGGAGGGGTGCGGCACCATCGCGTCGTGGCGGAGGGAAGCGGCATCGTCACGCCATGTCGATCGGACCAAGGCTAAGGCCTTTGGCCGCGGTGGAGCAGGGAGCGGCGGCCGGAACCACCGGTCGTCGGCGCGTCGGAGGGGCGGGACCGCGAGGTCCCGCAGCGGCAGCACGGCCGACCAGCCGGGCTGGCCAATCGGAGAAGGGCGGGGTTCATAACCCCCGAATGGCCAAAGGAGCGGCCCCCACGTGGGGTCTCCGTTTCAATCAGGGGGGCAGCGTGCCCCCCCCCCTTCCGCGACAGCTCGGCCAGCGCCGAGCTGGCGATGCGGGCCGCGCCCTTGCCAGGCCAACCGGCCACTCAGGCCGGGCCGGGCCGCACCCACCGGGCCGAGCCGTGCCCTATTGGGCCGGACCCGGATTCGGGTCAGGTCGACCCGGTTCGGGCCCACCCAGGGGGTCATGGGTTGGGTCGGTCCGGGCCCAAAACCCCCTAAAAACCGGACAGTTCGTTTAAATACCAGTAACATGGGCTACGGACCTCCGATCAATGCACCGTCAGTTGCGATGAGATCCTTGGATAGAGACGGTCGTTTTGGTATATTACACTCATGGTTTCTAAGAACTTGGGTATGGCCAGGTTGGTTCGAACACAAAACCAATCGGACCCTCGGAGCGGAAACGCTTATAACTTGAGCTTCGGACGTCCGATTGACATTCCCTCAACTTTGTTGGATTCCTATTAGTGAGAAGGAACTTCTGTCTTAATTCGCTCATGGTTTGAACACAGTTTGAGTGCGTTCAGTTTTGTTTTGACTTAAAAACCAACCGGACCCCTGGAACGAAAAAGCCAATAACTCTCAGATCGGGCGTCTGATTGACGCGTCGTCTGTCATGTTGAGTTCCTATCGACGAGACGGAACTTTGGGATACATCAACTCCGGACTATGTGTTTAGTTTATGTATCGACCCCTTGGCTTGTGGAGCGAACCCTCCCGGGAACGAGAATGTTGTGTGCGGGAACCCTAGAGCTGGTTGTGACTGCGACGACGATGACGACTGCACTGAAATCCTCCGTGGGTTCGGCAGTGACGACGAATGCACTGAAATCCTACGTGGCTTCAGTAGTGATGAAGACCGTACTGAAATCCTTCCTATGTTCGATGGGGATGACTACTGTTCTTGTATCCTACATGGGTCTCGCAGTATTACTCTTCTTGTATCCTACGTGGGTCCGGCAGTATTTGATCTCTATTGTGGTATCCTACGTGGGTCCAACAGAGTAGCTGGACTTGTATCCTACGTGGGTCCGAAAGCTTTTCTAGTTTAGTATCCTATGTGGGTCCCAGCTTAGATGAATCAGTGGCTACATCTGATCATCTCTATCACCTTACGAAGAAGTATACTTGTGTGAGCTGAGTCTTGACTTTCAATCATTATTTTCGATATGATTGACTTGCTTTCTTATGTGGATTGTGTTGTGCTTTCCTGTGTGGATTGGGTTGTACTATCTTATGTGGACGTGATCGAACTTGGGCTCGGATGTTGAAGCCAAACTGGAATTGATGGCTTAGGTATATGTATAGGCATATACCTAAGTAGTGTTGGATGTTACTTCGTGATTGTATATTTCCTTGTGGATTATCCTTTGTGGATTCTGGGAGACCTTCAGGGGTTTCGGGGTCCCTACTGAGTAGTGTATACTCACCCCTGCACGGGCTATGCTCGCACTATGTTGTGTTGGATGCAGACGACGGACAACGCAGATCGTGGTTGAGGCTTGTGGAGCAGGTCGGTACCTAGAGGTGGACCACTGGGCGGGACGTACACGGAGCAGACGGCTGGACCCGAGGAGCTACGGAGGCTATCTGTACCCACCCTTCAGGTGGGACTTCCAGTGGATGGCTCGACATAGTTGCTTTACTTTCAGTTGTTGTACTTTCTTTCCAGTTGAACTTTACTTTCAGTTTGGGTTTGTATTCTGGCCCATTTACTTTCCGCACTTACTATTGTACCTAGTTTTACTTAGTGTTTACTTTTGTTGTCTTACTCTGTTGTGTTTGTTTACTTTATAAAGGAAATGCCTTCCCCTTTGTCGGGATTTACGCCTTTGGTTCTAGTCGCCAGCCCCTGGCCAATGGGAGGCGGGCTTGGGGTAGTCACGACACGGGCCCTAAGGACGGGTCGTGACAATGTCATGGAAGATAGATTTTGATTGGAGGAGATATCATGCCAGATATATTGAGTTATGGGATAGATGACAGGAGTCCCAGTTTCGAGGGGCGGGGACAGTATGCTTTTAGTTGGTGCACCATATGAATTATGCATCATGGTACATCAGGTCCCAAGTCAGATTTATGACACGACACGGAAGGGTCTTTCAGGAGTTGGTATACATTATTTCTTCCACTATTTATCATATTTTTTATTCATATAACTTAACAATGGAATTTTTTTTCACAGGATGCTCTTATCTGTCATCTACTTCACTTGGTTGATCCAGTTGAGAGAGCCGCATTTGACCCAGCATATTTTCACAGCCTTGTCGCATCTCTTCTTCCTTTGATGGATGAGATATATCATGGAATTTTCTTTGATCCACCACATACTGAGGAGGTAGCTGAGCCTCATATAGATTTACCAGGGGTTGATGACCCTCCTTCTGTTCCACAAGAGGAGGGGGTTCAGCTTGATCAGCCAGATGTCGTTGTTCTACATGAGGAGGGTGTTCCGCATGATCAGTCATATTCTCCTCCTCCTACTTCTCAGGAACATGCAGAGGTAGATCTAGTCGTTGATTGGTCAGATATAGATTCATTATTACAGCCATCCACTGTAGAGCATCAATCTTCTTCCCATGTCGGTGAGAGTTCCGGCCAGCTTCCACCATCTTCCACACTGGAGGATGTGGATGTGGCTGCTGATGATGATGTGCAGCGTATGCCAGAGCGCATACAGAGATAGCACGACGTGGACGCATCTTGTATATTCCTGGCTATGGGAGAAAGGAGCATTCGCTCCAGAGGCATAGATTATGTTGATTTTTGATTTATGATACATTTTTTTGTGTCTTACTATCATCATTTATAGAGTTTTATTCTTTTTTTAATATATGTCTTACTGTTATTAAATTATCTAATAAAATATATATATGTATAATAAATAATATGATTAAATGAGAATTCATTTGATTATAAATCCAAGATATTGAAGGGTGCTTCATCCAAAATAACTACCAATAAAAATGACACTTATAAGAACACATAAAGGAACCATAAACACAAATAAATTGAAAAATTATTGACATCCACAGAAGCACAACAAGAGTTGAAGATCAGAAGTGTAAATATGAAGAAAATAGCCAATGGATCATATTGTTTTCCGAGCATGATTTCAAATGAGTGGTTGTTTATGGATAACGATTAAAGAGTTGGTCCTAGAATTGAACCCCTTGATCAAATATCTCTTGTTTTCTGAGCATGATTTTAAATGAGTGGTTGTTCATGGATAACATTGATCCCCTTGATCAAATATCTCTTTTTTTTCTACACCAGTTGAACCCAAGTAGACATAGAGTTGATTAACTGAAGTATCTTTGCAAAGTTATCCATGTGACTTCATCCATCCCTCAAAAACAGTCAAGAAGATATTCTTTAGAGGGAGGAGAAAAAGTTATTGACATATCAACATAAAACCATTTCATTTTGTTTCTTGAAGTCTTGAAGAATTGTTGTTGATTCAATGAATCGAATGCTACATTTGATCAATTCTCCATGATGATACAATCTAGATGATTGAAGATCTAGTCCTAGCATTGAACCCCTTGATCAAATATCTATTGTTTTCCGAGCATGATTTCAAATGAGTGGTTTTTCATGGATAACATTGAACCCCTTGATCAAATATATCTTTGTTTTCTGCACCAGTTGAACCCAAGTAGACTTAGAGTTGATTAACTGAAGTATCTTTGGAAAGTTATCCATGTGACTTCATTCGTCCCTCAGAAACAGTCAAGAAGATATTATTTAGAGGGAGGAGAAAAATTTATTGACATATCATCATAAATCCATTTCATTTTGTTTCTGATAATAGGGAAAAAAAATTGGCACACATATTGACAGTTTATGGTGTGTGCTTCATCTATTGACAACAAAATACAAAAGGGGGATTGATGTGCATAATTGTTGCATTTTTGGTCAATAAGAATTAAATATGTGAATAAAAGATATTGATGAATAATTTCATGAAACCTTGACGAATTTTTGTTGATTCAAAGAATTGAATGCTATATTTGATCAAATGAATAACTTCCAGAATCCTTGAAAAAATTTTGTTGATTCAAATAATTGAATGCTACATTTGATCAATTATCTATGATGATACAATTCAAACAATTGAAGAGATGGTCCTAAGTTCCAATATCTTGTATCCGTGAATGATACATTGACTACACCATCATGAAAAAGACCATGCAACACTCAATTGCATGTGGAGAAGAAAGATACATCCATTGATCTTAAATGAATTATGTTTAACAACTTAGATGATTACTTGTATTGATCTTCAACATCTATGACATGTGTCAAAAGGAGAAAGCATCACCCAAAACCTTATCCTTGGATTGATTTTATGGTTAGTTCTTCATTATTGAAAAATAAATGTTTTTCTAATATCTGCATTATGAAATAAAATTGGATGACTATTAATGATAAGTAAATGAGTTTTAATTTTATTTATATTATTGATTATTTAATTAATATTTACTATATTTATTAATAAACCTTGATATCTCATGTTTTTTTAATTGGTATATACATGTTTTAAATTTTTTTCCTTTATCCTTTCTGTATGATGCGTGAACGGGGTTCACGCATCCTTTAAAAACTTCATAAAGGATGCGTGAATGGGGTTCATGCATCTTGCGACCCATTTTTAAAAATATTTTGAACCCTAACCCATTTAGGAAAAAAAAATTCAAAAACCCAGAAAAAAATTACCCTCCACCACAACCTTCCACCAATATTCATAACGCCATAAGAAGAGAAACTCTCACCACTAGATAGTCTTGATAAACCATTTTACTAGATATACACACTTCCGCCTCCCCGTCGATGTCTCAGTTTCACACCGCTAGCAAAAGCTGGTGGTGTCTCACTTCACCTCCCCTTCATCTTCCTTCATCCATAGCCTAACTTCAATTTACACACCGCCATCCTCTTCCTTTACTTCCAACACTACAGGATTAAATACACCATCATCCAAACTCTACATACCTTCAATGAGATTCTTCCATCTACAATGACCAACCACCGATGTTGTTCAACCTCACCAAATACTTGAATCCAATCTAATCAGATATGAGATCCACCGAAGCAGCGACCACTGAATGAAGCCTCTATTAATAGCCCCGCTCGATCTGAATGATTCACCACTGTTCGCACAAGCCATCGTTTCCTAGATCTGAAAATCAAACCCCAAATCACCGGATCTTCCTTGAATCCACCACGCCACCGAATGAAGCCTCTATTAACAACCACTTGAATGGGATGTCGTTGAGTAGGATTCGAGCTGAGCTTAGAACCACCCCAATCTGTTGATGTCATCCGTCGCTACCTAGAGTGTCCGCCATCACCGCAACTCCAGAAGGGGGAAGACCAGATCGGACTCCTTCGGTCTAATGGAGAACCCCCCCCCCCCCATGGATCTCCTCTAACAGAGAGAAGAAAGAAATAATGAATAAAAAATTAAAAATAATAATAAAATAAAAATCAAACAAGTTAATTAATTAAAAGAATAAACCTTATAATAATAGTAATAAATAAATCTTAATAATTAAATTAATAATAATAACATTAATAACATTATTAAAGAAAATAAATAGCTGTTAATTAATTAAATTAATAACATATTAATAATCTAAATAATAATAATATTGATTATTTATTTATAAAGTTATAAAAAAATTAACTTTAATATTTTTAAATTAATAATTTAATAATAATTATAATAAGACTAATAATAAATTAAAATTATAATGAAATAAAATTACATAAATAAAATAATTATAATAATTATAATAGTTAATTAAAAATAATAATTAATAAATTAATAGTTAAACAAATATTTATTAATTATTAATTAACTTAATAATCTAATATTTACTTTAATCTAATAATAATAATAATTTATTTATTTATAAAAGTTTAAACTTTATAACTATTTCAAATAAATTACTAATTATTCTCTATTTTTAACTGTGTAGATTCTCTCTTTAATCAGTTCGACATCTAGGTTCATGAAGAAATAGAGGATCATAGGTTATTACAAGGGTTTTTCTCAAGTCAAAAGTATTGGAGGATGTTTTAGTATGTGGACGATGAAAAGAAGAACACCAACTTGAGTCAGTATGCACATGCGGTGACCAACACAGATGAAAAATGACTTTTAAATTCATAGGAAAACTAGATATCATTGATTCTTTATTGATTCAAGTCATTCATACGAAACTCACATAGAATATTGTGAGACTTCCAAGGGACCCACTGAAGCACAATTGGAGACTCCGAGAGAGCAGCAATGACTCTTCTAGAATATTTCTCAGGAACAGAGACCTACAAATCTGGGAGAGTAGTAGCAGAAGGGGAGTTATTTATTCCTCTTTTATTTTCAATTTATAAATTTTTAATTGAATATTTTCAACGATTAATATAAACATGATAGTTTGCTAAAATCTTAGTTTGGGGGATATCATGTTCTACTGGTTTTAATTATTTTCCAATTCATTTTTTATTTAAATGTTTTTATAATTCATCAGTGATATCAATTCGGAAATCATTCGATTTCCTCGTACCACTTGAATTCAAATTTCAATTCCATGATCATTTACTGAGTTCGATCATGGTTAAAATTTTTCTAATATTTCATTTCAAAAACAACACTTCATAGAATTTTGATAGATTCTTTCTGTTGACCTTTTCAAATTTAATTTTTTCATTTGAATCTTTATTGGAGTAGAAAAATCCCAGATTGTTCAATCTGTGTGATTTATCTACTGGAGAGAGAAATAAATCATTCATGTTTAGTGTTTGCGTCTTCATTTACATTTATCTAAATAAGAATCCATATTAAACTCCTAGGATAGATTTCCCCCAGGAATATTCCTTGATTGTTCACCTTTCAACATTTATCCTCTCTATTTCTCACAACTTGTCTATATATTATCCTCTCTATTTATTTTTTCTATGATTTAGGGAAGTCTCATGTTTCGAAAAGTAATTATATGATTCTTTATGGGTGAGAAGTATGTCTTTGGGAAAATGATTTCATATGTTTATAAGTATTAATGGAATAATGGTTTCTTTCCTTATTTTTATATCACTTAGTGAGATTTTGATGCTTATCCTATATTTTTAAATTCTTTCCATAGTTTATAAGAATGTTTAAGTTAAATAATCCAAGTTAGTGTTATGAATATTTTTCAAATATATAATTTTGCTGTTTTGTGTTTAAATTTTTATGTTTTGGAAGAAATGGATATTATTTTAATGGTACCCACTTTGTATTCTTGTGGGTTGATATGTATGATTTATTTCCTATATTTCTCAAATTCTAAAAGAAAATTTTCTTTGGGAATGTAAGGAAGTGAAATCTAGTAGAAATAACGAGAATATGTATTTTTTAAGGTCGGGGTCTTATAGTTGGTATTAGAGCATGGTTTAGATAACTTTAATTGTTAGTATGATGTTAATAGAATAAAATCAATAATTATTACCTTATTTTTATGGTTAAATAATATAGAATTTAGATATTACCATGATTATTCATGTAAGATATCTCTATTTAGAATGGTCTTTCACAGAAGAAATAGGGAAGTTGAAGTTGGAAGGAACAGAGAGCCTGATATCTTTCTGAATCCACAACCGAGAATGGTGGGAGTTTGAATCGAGAAATTTTGTGACCGTAATGGATTAGTTGACACAGGAAATAAATGTAAGTTTTATCCATGAAATATAATGACTAGACCTTCCATAAAGGAACGTGATGACAGTGGAACATTTTATGAGGAAACACCCTCCTACTTTTAGTGGATCTTCTAATCCAATAGTGGTTGAAGGATAGATTAAATCCCTTGAAAATATATTTGATATAATGGGATGTTCATATAATCAAAAGGTAAGTCTTTACATTTATCTTTTTGAAGTTGAAGCTGATCAGTGGTGGTCAATGGTCAAGAATATCAATGATATAGAATATATTTATGCCTTAGAGTGGGATGAATTTTAAAGTCTTTTCCTTGAAAAATATTTTCCAAAGGTGGTTCGACTTAGGATGGAGAAGGAATTCCTTTAATTGAAGAAAAAGGAGGAATATTCAATGGTCGTGTATGATGCGAACTTCACCCAACTTAAGAGGTATGCTCTGAATATTATTTTGGATCTTGATAGAAAAATTAACCATTTTTACTCAGTATTTAATCTAAGATGTCGAAGGACATTGGATTCTCGTGAGTTCAAAAGTTATGAGAAATTTTTTTGTTCTGGAGAGAGGGTAGAACTGGTGTTTTCTGATGACCACATGTACCTTTAAAACAAACCGAAGAAGATTTCCACATGGAAATCGATGGATAAGAATCAATCAAAGAAATATTATGGTAAGAAAGTACAGTTTTAAGTTTGTTAAATTAGTGTTAAAAATCACCCTAGGGAAATCATTTCCAAAACTAAGAAGTGATTCTGATGTGGTAAGTTTGGACATATGGCATAAGATTGTAATGAAAATGATCTTAAAACTAATCCTGATAAGAAAACTGTAAAGTGTTTTAAATGTGGTGAGATGGGTCATTATGAAAATTCCTACCCAAAGAGTGATCCGAATGATTAAAATAAGCCATACTATAAGAAGAAATGTGTAGTGAGATCCTTTATTACTACGACAACAAACATCGGTCCATCCAATGAAGTTGTATTAGGTACCTTGTTTGTTTATTCAGATTTTACTAAAAAAAAATTGATATGGCGTCTACACATTCCTTTATTTCTACGAAATTTTCTAGTAAATTGGAAATATCACCTCAAGAAATAAGACTAAAACTTATTTTTAAAACACCATGGGGTAATATTATAGAAAAGAATAATTATAATAATCTTTCTACTATGGTATTTGGAACTAATTTACCTGAAAACCTTGTTATTATTCCCTTATTATAGTTTGATGTCATTCTGGGTATAGATTGGCTTTCTGTTTATCATGAAAAGATTGATTGTAGAGCTAAAGAAGTTGGTTTTCATAAAAAGTTTCAGTTTTTATAGAAGAATGAATCCATACAATTGATAACATATCAATAAGCTGATAAATTGTTTAAAGATGGAAATTAAATTTATCTTTCTCATATTTTTTAAAACAAAGGAACTGCTTAGATTAATGATGTGTCGATGTTAAATGAATATGTTGATGTTTTTTATGATGAGTTACCTAGTTTTATACCTAATCGGGAAGTTGGATTCACAATTAACTTAGTTCCTAATGTTAATCCAATTTCAAAACCCCCTTATCAGATGGCTCAAATGGAACATCTTGAATTGAGAGATCAGTTGCAGAAGTTTCTTGATAATGGATTCATTTGTCCTAGCACTTCACCATGGGGAGATTTGGTTTTATTTGTTAAAAATAAATATGGTTCAATGAAACTTTGTATTGATTATAGATCCTTGAATAACATCACTGTTAAAAACAAGTATCCTTTGCCTCATATCGGTGATTTTTTTGATTAGGTATATGTAGCATAGTATTTTTCAATGGTTTACCTAAGATCAAGGTACCATTAGTTGAATGTAAAGGAAGAATTCATCATGAAGACTGCATTTTTTACTAGATATGGGTATTATGTATTTTTTCTCTTGCTGTTTGGGTAAACTAATGCACTGGATGTACTCATGGATCTTATAAATAGAATATTTCATGAGTTCATGGATAATTTTTTGGTTGTGTTTATTGATAAAAATATTTTATATTCTAAAATTAAATAGGAGCATTAAAATCATCTAAGGGTTGTTTTTCAAACCTTTAAAGAAAAGAAATTGTATGGAAAATTCAAAAAGTGCGATTTTTTGTTGTAATAGATTTATTTTCTTCGGAATGTTGTAAATAAGGATGGAATAATAGTTGATCCTACCAAAACAAAAGTGGTTTATGAATGTACAAGACCTATAAATGTTACATATATTCATAGTTTTCTTGGATTAGAAGGTTATTACCAATAGTTTGTTAAAAAAAATCATGGTTATCTAGCCCGCTAACTAAGTTGACATGAAAAGAGTTTAAATTTGTTTGGATATAAGAATGTGATGTTTGTTTTTAGGAACTGAAGAATAGATTGATGAATGCTCTAGTTCTGGCCCTACCTTCTAAAAATGGTGATTTTATCATTTACAGTGATTCTTCATTGAAGTTACTTGGTTGTGTTCTAATGCAGAATGATCAGGTAATTAGTTATGCTTCAAGACAACTAAAACCCAATGAGTTAAATTATCCCAAACATGATTTGAAATTAACATCTATGGTTTTTTCTTTGAAAATTTAGAGGCATCATTTATATGGATCCAAATGTGAAATATATACCAATAATAAATGTCTAAAGTATATATTCACTCAGAATGAACTAAACATGACACATAGAAGATGGCATGAATTGATAAAGAATTATTATTTCATGATCAATTACCATCTAGTAAAATCCAAAAAAAAAATTGGATGCCTAAAGTCGAAAACATCATGCATCAGTAACCATGTTATGATTGGAGCATGACCCCTTGATTAATGATTTGATGAACTTTGGCATGGAAGTTGTTGGTGCAAGAAATTCCTATGTTTTGTTTCAAGTTTCAGTATAGTCATCTTTTTCAGACAGAATTAAGAAAGAGAATAAGGCAGATGGGGAGCTATAGAAAATTGTATAATTGGTTAAAATGGGAAAGTTTTCAAAATTTAACATTGATAAAGATTGTGTTTTGCGATTTGGAAAAATATTATGTCTACCTTTTGATTTCCAGCTACTGAACGAGTTATTCTGTGAAACTCATAGTCCGCCATTTTTAGTTCATCATGGAAACACAAAGATGTATAGAGACTTTTAGTAGTATTATTGGTGGGATGAAATGAAAAGGATATTGCATATTTTACCATGAAATTTTTTACATATCAATAGGTTAAAGAAGAGCGGTGGTTACCAAAAGGGATGCTTCAGTATTTACAAGTTCCATAATGGAATTGTGAAAATATATCTATGGACTTAATTATGGGGATACCAAATACTTATCAAGATAACAATGTAATATGGGTTATTGTTGATCGACTAACTGAATATTCTCATTTCCTTCCAATTCAAGATACTATGTCTTTGGACTAGCTTTCTTGACTATAACTCAAAAATATTTTCATGTTATATGGAGTTCCTCTTTCCATTGTATCTGACCTTGATCCCGGGTTTACATTTAACTTTTTTAAAGGCCTTCAAAAGTTATTGGGAATAGAATTAAATTTCAGTACATCTTTTTATCCTAAATCAGATGGACAGTCAGAACGGACAATTAAAATTTTGGAGGATATGATAAGATCTTGTGAAATGGATTACCAGGGAAGTTGGGATCAACATATTTCTTTAGTTCAATTTTCTTATAATAATAGTTTTCATTCCAGTATACATATGGAACCTTTTGAGGCATTATATGTGAAGAGGTGTCAAACTGCATCATTTTGGGATGAATTTAGGGAAAGGAAGTTGATGGGAGAATAATTAGTAGAGGTAGTGGAAGAGAAAGTGAAGATAATCTAGCAACACATGAGGACAGCTCAGAGTAGGTATAAAAGTTTTGCAGATAACAGGAGGAAAAACATTTCTTTCAAGGTAGGTGATCATGTTTTTCTTGTAATATCACAATGGAAAAGTGTTATGTGTTTTAGTAAGAAAGGAAAGCTAAGTCCATGGTTAGGTAGACCTTATGAAATCCTAGATAAAGATGGACCAGTCACCTACCTAGTAGCTTTGCCTCCAAGTTTATCTTAGGTACATAATGTTTTTCATGTTTCGGTGTTGAGAAAGTAATTTCTAGATTCATCTCATGTTTTGAGCCCAAAACCAGTTTCGTTGGAAGAGATCCTTTCTTATGAAGAGAAAACTCTTCAGATTCTTGATCAAAGTGAAAAAGTATTGCGGAATATGGTAATCCACCAGGTAAAGGTTTTTTGGATAAACCACATGGTTGAAGAAGAAACCTGGGAATCTGAAAATGCTAAGAGGGAAAGTTACCCTCCCATGTCTAATAAGTAAATAAAAAAATTCTGATGACACAATTTCCAAAAGGTGGGGATAATGTAACACCCCAAGGTTTTAAAAATAAATTGAAATGAATGAAACACTAAATCTCTACATAATGAAAATTTGTATTAAATAGATTGTGATAAACTAGATGTTAAATATTATTTTTCCACTTCTATGATTTTAATTTTGAAAAACAGACATCTACGGTTGTGATCAGTAAGTTATTTGGAGTCTGATAAAACCATCTTGATTTTTTAGTAAATAGTAATATACCATTATGAGTAGTAATATGAGTAGTAATATTACCATTATGAATAGTAAATCATATTATTATTTTATTTTCTTAATTTTATAAGATAATGAGATCTTGATTAATTTTTAAAGGTGATATAAAATCAGTTATAGTTTTAAAATTATTATTTTTTGAATAAAATATGATTTTATTTACAAATTAAATTTATCATATATAGAGCATTATTTTTTAAAAATGGAGTTTAATTTTTAATTCTACACATAGAAAAATGTTTAGGGTGATTTTTTGGGATTTTTCTAAAATTCTTGAATTTTTTATGAATAGTAAAATACAGTAATATACCATATATATACCTTATCAGTTAAATACACTATTCCTAGAATCATGGTTGATGTAATAACCCTTTGTTTTAACTCACATGTTCTCTTTAATTTTTAGGGTCACATGAATCAATAGTATCTATAGTCTTGGGAAAAAATATTAAACTAATGATTAAAATAATGGAAAACCCCTCCTCTCCTCCACTATAAATACCACCCTCACCCCCTCTTCCTCTCACACCTCTCAATATTTTATAATTGACTAAATTAGTCAAAATCCACTTACCAAGGCCCTTCCCCACGTTCAATACCTACTGGTCTCACCAAAAGCCCAAAACTAGTGGTCTTAAGGAGGATCTCAAGGAGAAGAGATCAAGAGGTAAGAATTCTCTTTCATTTTCTTGTGTCTTTTATTAAATTACTTTTCTTTTCATATACTCCCTTACCCTCACTTTATCCAAGAGGAATTAAATCTCCATAATATTATATATTCTAGATGTTATCATGTTTATCGAAAAAAGTCATCATCTTTCTTCCTCTCCTCTTCCTCTTATTCTAAAAATAAAAACATCGTCTGTGATATGCCGATTTACCAAAATCATGGATGATGTGTATTTAGATTCCATTACTTCCTTCAAAACTAGTTATAAAACCATTTTAATGGATTAAAAAGATTTTAAAGTGTATGATATATCTTCTTTTATGTTCATAAGTTAACATATATACATAATATAATGTTATATAATGAAACTAATTTGTGATTATCAAAGAACCACAAAAATGATCTAAACGGATATCACTTGTGATTTATCTAATGATTCATCCTCATTCCATATAGAAAAAATTATTTATGTAATAATTAAAAATTCTGGAAACAAATTAATACCCTTTCATTCTACTTTTTTAACTTCATTTCCATTCAACAAGAAAAATTTTCATGAACCAACCATGGAAATTATGTGAAGCACGCACCAGAAACAATAGAAATAACAAAATGTTATTAATAAATGCGTTGAATGATGTTATAAAATTATCATATAAGGTTTTATAAACATGAATATTTTTCTCTAAAATATTAATAACACTCTTTTAACAATTATAGAGGATTTTTAAACAAGTTTCAAGTAAGACAACCCATATGTAAGGGAATTCTTAACCCAATTTTCTTTCTTTGGGTAAACGTTCTACATTATTCATTATGTGGTAATATGAGTATTTTTGTGTTGAATTTTTTTTTATATTATATTTTATTGTGTTTATTTACAGTGTATTCACGTATTAATTTCGTTATATTAATTTATCACATCAATTATATAAAATTTATAAGGGAATTTCTTTTAAAAATCATCTTTTAAAATTATATTTTACAAAATTCAAAAGAAATGTTTTTATAAAATTATACATTTTTTATGATTATGTTTTAGTTCTTGGGAATTATTTATGATTAAGGGTGGGACCTATATCTCCCTCAAATTCATTTCATATGTGTAAGTTTTAGGTCGGCTGTATGGTAACTCCAAGTGTAATTGTGGTGGTTACTTTATAAGGTAGCTGTGAGGGTTACATTGTAACATAGACATGAGGGTTACAAATCATAAGGTAGTTGTGAGGGTTAAAAAATTAAGTAATTAATGACCCAATATACCACTATGATATATTTATGTTTTCTATGATTTATGGAAATCTCATGTTTCACAAAGTAAGTATATGATTCTTTATGGGTGAGAAGTATGTCTTTATGAAAATGATTTCATATATTTATAATTATTCATGTAATAATGGTTTATTTCCTTCTTTTTATATCCATTTATAATATTTTTATGCTCATCCCATGTTTTTAAAATGCTTTCCACAAGTTATAAGGATGTATAAGAGAAATAATGAAGTCAAGTTAATGCTATGATTATTTTTCAATGAAATCATGTTGTTCTTTTGTGTTTAAAATTTTATGTTTTGGAATAAACTGATATTGTTTTAATGATACCCACTTTGTGTGCTTATGGGTTGATATGTATGATTTATGTCCTAAATTTCAAAAACTCTAAACCGAAATTATCTTTTGGAATGTAAAAAAGTAAAATATAGTTAAAATACGTAGAATATATAATGTTTATGTCTGTGGCCTTATATATAGAGTTCCTGTTAACAATTTTGAGAACCTTTAACCTGAACTCTTAGAAAAAATTGATAATCCTAGGATGAGTGAGTTCCAAATACCTCAAGTTTCAATAAATCCTTATTTAATTAGGATATCTACTAGATTCAAAAACTATGAACTCAAATAGTCCCACCTATCCCTATTACCTTCATTAAATGTACTCTCTAACAAGGAGTCTTTAGCATTCACTAGAGATTTCTCCAATAATGTAAAACAATTACCACTATTAGGATTCACTGAGAATGAGCTTAGAATGAGAGTATTTTCCTTTTTCTTTAAATCGAATGCTAATAATTGGTTCTTGAGTCTAGATTAATATATTTTTGAAAAAAAATTATCAAGTGTATACCTCATTCATCATGAAGTTTTATCCCCAAAAAATTAAAGGAGAACTTAGTACTAAAATAACTAGTTTTTACCAAGAGGATGGAGAATCCTTTCATGAGTATTGGGATATATTTTGGGACCTAATTAAGATATGTCCCCATCATCAACTCCCATATCATGTTCTCATGGATACCTTTTATGAAATACTATCCTCCTCTAGTCAAAACCTTGTTGATCAATCAGATAAGGGTAACTATAATGATAATATAGATGAGGAGTTGAGACAAATTTTTAACAACCTTTCCCTGAATTCTCAATATAAAAATTAATGAAGGAAGAGAGTAAATATAAATCTTAACAACATTGGATCAAGAGTAGATACACAAGGCTAAATTACTAAAATTTCAAATCACCTTCAATCATTAATGAACTATAATTCAAAATAATCTATAAATCAATTGGGATGTCAAAACCAAAACCAATTTCTTAGAGACAAATTATCTCAATGTGGGATGTTCAATCGTACTGAATTTTCTTCCCAAACTTTTACATGCCATCCCAAAAAGAAAATTCAAATTTTGTTAATTATGGTCCTAATATGCCTTCCAAATATGACCCATTTTCAAAAAAATTACATCCAAGGATATATAAACCATCCCAATATCTCATGGTAAAGAACAATGAATGATCAAGAAACCCATTATCCATGCCTACTAAAACCAACCTAGATAATAATTTCAAAATAAACTGAGGTTGAATCATCTAATACACAAGGAAATTTTGAGGTTCAAATGTTTTCAAAACTATAACAAATTTTAAATAGAATGGACTCTCAATATGAAAAATTCAGAACTCAACTTAATAAACAACAAGACCAATATAAATCTGATAAAATTCAAAATTTTGATAGAATATAGAATATGGAAACATAATTTGGCCAAATATTTAGAGATATGAAATCCAAGGATAAAGGAATATTTCCTAGTATAACTGAAATCAACCCTAGGTATAATGTCATGACGGTTGTAACAGGAAGTAGGATTAACACTCAAACTAAACTTGAAAAATACTTTAAAAATATCTAAACTAGAAAACTTAAAGAATACGAAAATAAAAATATTCTACACACACAATATGGAAATCAATAGAAAAGTGTTGAAAATAAAAAAAATATGAATTTTCTACCTGAAAATCATTCTGAAAATATTTTTCAAAATAAAAAGAACAAAATAAATGATAAAACTATAGAACAAATAAGGTACATTACTACTTTTCTTAGAGTTTTTCCCCACCAATACCTTTCCAAAAAAAAGTGAAACCCAAAAGTAACAACAAGGCTAAACTTATCCAATTACTTAGACTTTTAACCAAGATCCAAGTGAATATCCCTTTCATCCAAGCCTTAATAAAAGTTCTATCATATTCAAAATATCTTAAAAAAATCCAACAAAATGAATATTGAATAATTTACCACTTTTAGTCTCACTGAAGAGTGTAGTGTTGTTCTCCCAAATAAAATCCATTTAAAGCTCAAAGATCTAGGTATTTTGGTCATTCCCTACACCTTAAGAAGTTCTAGTAAACTCAACTGCCTATGTGAATTTGGTGCTAGTATTAACCTACTCTCATACTCATTGCCCCAATAGTTGAGGTTAGGTGATCTTCAACCCACCACAGTCATCCTACACCTGGCTAACTGTTCATTCACACATCAAGTTGGAAGGGTATATGACTTGCTAGTTGGAGTTGTGAAGCTGTTTTTGCTGGTTGATTTCTTAGTCTTAGACATGGAGTGTGACCAATAGTTTCCCATCATTCTAGGTAGGAACTTATTAGCCACTGGTTGAGCTATTATTGAAGTTTATAGGGTTAAACTGATATTTAAATTTGGAGAGTAGTAGGAAAATTCAATGTATTAAATAATGTCAAAGGACCAACTTTCTCTAAAAACTGTTCTATAATATTGTCCTTAGAAGATGAATATTCACTTAAAATCTTTGAAGAATATTAAGGACAATCTTATATTGAAGAAATTAATTTTTAAGAAAAAAATATTTATTTTCCTATTTCACAAACTGTAGGATCTGCTGAAATTCAGAATTTGGAAAAAAATTCCGAACTGGACTTCAGTCCAGTTTCTACTTCTGTTTGAGAGTTTTCGTCTGCATCTAAACTTAGAAACATTATAAGGAAACTTAAGGGTGATTATACTATCACCAAGATTTATAAAAAATTCGATGAAGCATAGGGTGAACTAATAAAACAATTGGATTATTCTTCTTTACTAAAGATTTTGAATTCCGATCTAGAGAGTTTTGATAGCGTCCAGTCCACTTTGGACAGCAGTGATTAAAACCTTAAATTTGGTCATGAAATTGAAAATATTTCCACTTTTCAAACTCCCTATAGGAGATATTTTGAAGACATTAGTCCTCCCATTCTAAATATCATTCCTTAGAGTGAATAACCACCCACTCTTGTGCTAAAACCACTTCTTTTATATTTGAAATATTTATTTTTAGAACGGAATTCAACACTTTATGTCATCATTTCTTCTCAATTGGAAAATAAAAAATAAATTTTTTTGGTGTTCTAAAAAAACAAATATGTCATAGGTTGGACCATATCTAATATCAAAGGGATTAGACATTCATTTTGCATTAAAAATTCCTATGGAACCAGATCACAAACCTTGAGTAGGAAATCCTAACATGAAAGAGGTTGTGAGAGAGGAATTCATCAAGCTACTAGATACAGGTATCATATATTCTATCTCTAATAATACTTGGGTTAGTCTGGTCCAATTAGTCCCTAAGAAAGAAGGTTTCACTATTTTCACTAATGAAAAAAATGAAGAAATTCAAGTAAGAAAAGTAACCAATTAGAGAGTCTATATAGATTATAGGAAGCTTAATTCATCCACTAGGAAGGACCATTTTCTAATGCCATTCCTTGATCAAATTCTTGAGAGGCTTGCTGGAAAAGATTTATTCTATTTTTTTATATAGGTATTTTCGTTACAACCAAATTCTAGAAGCTCCATAGGATTAGGATAAAACTAACTTAGGATACCCTTTCAGGAAATTTACTTATCATAGGATTCCCTTTGGACTATGTAGTGCTATAGAAACCTTTCAAAGGTGTATAATAGATATATTTTCCGATATGATTGAGAGGATTATAGAGGTTTTCATGGATTATTTCTCTATAGTTGGTAGAACATTTAATACTTGTCATAAAATTTTTGAGTTAGTGTTAGAGAGATTCTTAGAGACCAACCTTAATGTTAATTAGGAAAAATATCAATTAAAGGGATAGTTTTGGGACATAAGGTGTCTAAAAGGGGTTTGGAGGTTGAAACAACAAAGATATAAGTAATTCAAAAACTACCACCTCCTGAAAATGTTATGGGTGTTTTAAGTTTCATAGTGCATGTCGGTTTTTATGAGATATTTATCAAAGACTTGTCCAAAATAACAAAGCCCTTGTGTTCCCTTCTTGTTAAGGAGTCCAAATTCCTCTTTGATGAAATTGTTTTGAAATCATTTAATTTTTTAAAAGAAAAACTCACTACATCATCTATCATCACTACACCTAATTGGAAACTACCTTTTGAACTAATGTGTGATGCTAATGACATGGTTGTTAGAGAAGTATTAGAAAAGAGGAGGGATAAGAGGTTTCATGAAATTTATTTTGCTAGCAGGTTTCTATTTGAGGCACAAAGGAATTACACCATTACTAAAAAGTAGTTGTTAGTTATTGTTTTTTCTCTTGATAAATTTAGGTAGTATCGTCTAGGTTCAAAAGTCATCATATTCAATAATAATTCTACCTTAAAATATTTTTTTCTAAGAACGAGGATAAACCAAGGGTCATTAGGTGGATTCTACTATTACAAGAATTTTACATACAGAGTAGAGATAAAAAGGGAGATAAAAACCAAGTTGCAGATAACCTTTCTATGCTTCCTCACACTCATTGTGAAGATCATAGGGATATAAACTCTTTCTTTCCTAATGAAGAACTTCTCAATATTTCAATTAGGTAATTAGTATGGTTTTCATATTTCTCCAATTTTTTGGAAGCTACTATCATTCCAAAAGATTTTTTTCAACAACCAAATAAAAAAAATTAATTTCAAAACTTAATTATTATCATTGTGATGATCCTTTTCTCTTTATGATATTTTCTGATGTAATTCTAATAAGGTGTGTTGTAGAGGAGAAAATGTTGCCTATACTGAATAGTTGTCACTTCTTGCCTTGGGGAGTACATCCTGGTAGAGAAATGACACCTCAAAAAGTCCTTAAAGATGGATTTTATTATCTCACATTACTCAAGAATGTAGTGAGTTTTATTGTAGGCTATGATAGATGTCAAAGGATAGCCAATTTTGAGAGAAAGTAGGAGTTACCCCATAAGGGTATCTTATAAGTAAAGATTTTAATGTTTGGGGTTAATATTTTATGGGTCCATTTACATAATATTATGGGAATGAATATATTTTAGTGGTTGTATATTATGTTCTTAAGTGGGTTGAGGTAGTAGAACTTCCCAACAATCAAGATAATAGTGTTATCAAGTTTGTTTAAAAGAATATTTTTTTTCAAGATTTGGAGTACCAAAATTCTTCATAACTAATATTGGAACACATTTTAAAAATTAAAAATTTAAGGATTTAATGTAAAAAATATGGATACACCCATAAATATAGTGCTTCCTACCATCCACAATCTAGTGGACATGTAGAAATCTCAAACAAGGAGTTGAAATAGATCTTATAAAAAATTGTCTCAAACTCTAGGAAGGATTGGCCTCTTAAGTTAGATGATTCTTTTTGCACCTATATAATATATTTAAATACCCCAATTAGTATGTATCCATATAGGTTGTTATTTTTGAAATACTATAATTTTACTATGGAGTTGTAGCACAAGTCATATTGGGATGTTATGGCTATAAAAGTTTGATTTTAGGAGTATTGGAGAGAGGTTATTTCTTGAGATGAGTGAGCTTGATGAAAGAAGGAGAGATTCTTATGATTAATATAGGATATAAAAATAGAGGTCCAAAATTTTTCTTGATTTTTTCATTCAAATTATAAAATTTAAAGTTAGAAAGAAGGTCCTTCTCTTTAATTAAATACTTTAACTCTTTCCTGGAAAATAGAAATCTAAGTGGTATGGACCCTTTATAGTTGTTAGAGGGATTAAGCATGGTGTTGTAGAGATATTTGGAGAAGAAAAAACCCATTATTATTAATGTTCAAAGATTCAAATTGTATTTTGAAGGGCAGCCAAAGGGCTCGGCTTCCATCAATGTGCTGGAGAATTGATTTTGAAAAAAATTGTAACTGGATAATTAAAACAAAGTGCCGCATGGGAGTCAACCCATGATTTTTATTTGTTTTTAATTTTTTTCCTTTTTTTCATAAAGTGTTTCTTGTTGATGTTCTTTTCATTTCTATATATTATGGACATGTGTTCTTGGCCTTGTTGGTTCTTATTCTCAGAATAAAATGTATGTTGTTGCTGGTGTCACTAGAGCATAACTCCCTCATGTTCTCAAAACACAACAACCTGTATGTGAAAGATTCATTAAATCATGGCGTTTAAATTTATGCATTTCTTTTAAGATATCCTTTATTACTAATTCAATATATTTTTTATTTTTTAAACCATTTTTTATGATGAAATGTTACTGGAAATTTTGATGCATTTCTTCAAAATCTATAAATTTCAAAAAAAAATGATCAGTTGTTGTTCCTATATACAATAGTTTATCTTTGACACACTTTTTAACTTGAGTCACTATTACATTGCTAGTGGTGATTCACCACAATAGTGACTCACTGGTCTAGCAGTGGTGGTGAGTCAGTGATGTTCTGCTGGTGGAAAAGTTTTGTTATATGTTCTGGTTTGCCGGAATATATAATTTCAATGGTTTAAATTCTTCACTGTATGGAATTACGTGTGGTGGGAATTAACCCTGGATGGTTTGTCTTTTCTTGGAATTTAGAATGAATTTTCTAATTTCTTGAAAATATTTTTGAATCATAATGTTTAAATTTATACACCTACTTCACTTCACTCAATTTATTAACATGATTTTTTTGAATTTAATTGAAAAAATTTATCACTGGCTTAAATGATAATTCATGTGTTCTTCCTAAAAAATATTTTAGTGGAAAGCATTATTTTTGAGTTTCAATGAGACCCTTATACATTTCATCAATTTACTAAACTGCAAACCTAATTTTATCTTTAATTGTAAAATTGAATTCTCCACCTTTGAATTTATCTTTGGGGAAAACGTTGTATTTTAAGTGTGGGGGGAGGGGTCAGACTTACTAGATGATAATCTATTCTCTAATAGAAGCCCATAAAATCCATCTACACTTCTAATTTTTTGTTAAAAAAATGGTCAATTATTTTTTCACAATTTTAGATTCTTTAGTCTTTGTTCTGCATTTCAAATATTCCTTACCTAAGGATAATTACTTGTTGGATGATAATAATTGCTTAAAATCTGAAATTTTTTAGGATGAATGATTGAAGACTGATTTATTAGTTATTTTATGAATGTTTTGTTTAGAAAATAAGTCTGAAAGTGATATAAGATACTTTTTTGTTGAGTTATGATCATAACCATATGAAATTAGAAGTTTGGACTTCATCCTAGGGGACTCACATTTTAATTATTTAAAAAATTAATCACTTTAGTGAACCAATTTAAATGGTATTCATATAAATATTTTAAAACTAGATAAAAATAGGCATTTTGGAACCCACGATGAACCTCTAAGACACTAGGCATAGTGTATGAGTAAGCCCTATTTACATTATTAAATAAGTGTATATGCACAGTGCTTATCACTAGTTACATGGTTGGGATAAATTCAAAAAAAATAAATGCCCAGTTGTAAAAAAATTAGTTCATTAATATGAGAGGAATTATGAATACCAGATGAATAAGGACACATTTTATTCATATAAAACTATTTAAGTTGTATCAACAAGGTGATTCAAAAAAATGTATCTTGGACCCTAGTAGAAATTCAAAGTATAAGGTGCCTTTTGTTAAGTTTTTAATTCCACTTATATTTAACCGTTTATCACTCTTAGATTTATAACTTAGACTTGAATTGAAGTAAATCAGTCGGCATTTTTATAAATAAGGCATGAAATCCTCAGAAGAAAATGATTCATCACCTAGTGATTATTAAATTTGGGCAAGATTTCTTTTGAAACATTTCATTTCAAAAACCTATTTCACAGTTAGTGGTCCTCTACATTTTAACTGGTTTACAAGATTCATTTTGAGATGACTAATAAAAACATATTTCTTCTTTTCAAAAGATAATAAACCATGCTATTGATTTAAGACAATCAATGACTAAGTGTGGGGGAATTCGATTTGGCCTTAAAATTCATGTTTCTTCCAAATCTTTTTATTTTAATTTCAATCATTTATTTAATTAATTTTGTAATTTTTAATAATTAATTTCATTTTTGTTATTTTATAATTTAATTCATTAATTAATTAATTTGTATATTTAATTATACATTTTTTATAATTAAATAAACATTTTTAGAATTTAAAATTATTTTTTATCTTACTTATTTTTCTAATTCTCTATTTTATTCTAATTATTTTTAAAATTTTATTCTGTTTTGAATAATAGTTTTATGTTGTGTTTGTTTTAATTAATTAATTAATTAATCAATTTATTTTCATTTAATTAAATTAATATTTACTTTATTTTTAATTTTTATGTTTTTTCTTAATTTAATTAAACTTTATTAATTCAATTTTAATTTCCAAGTGTAATTACAATAATTAATTTAATTCTTTTAAATTTATTATTTTAATTAAATTTAATATTTCAATTTCAATTATACTAATATCTATACTTACTAATTTTAGTATGTTTTTAATGAAAGTTTAGTTTTCAATTTTTAGATTTCTGTTTGGAATTTTATTAAATTTTCAATTAATTTATGTTTAATTTATTTCAAATGTTAATTATATTAACATTTAAATAATTAATTCGTTATATTTTTATTAATATCTATATTTTATTTTATTTTTATTAATGTTTAATTGACTATATTTTTATTTAATTAAATATTTTTTTAGTCTGCAGTTCCAACGTCACATCGTCAGCTACACACTTTTTTTACACATCGTTGTGACTCCTACTTCTGCCAGGCAGAACCACAATGATGCCTCATTGAGAAACTATCCACCCCAACCTTTTACAAATATTCATACCACCATCAAAAGAGAAACTCCAACTTCCTGGCAGTCTTGAGACACTATTTCACTATATATACACACCACCACTTCCCTGGAAGTGTCTCATTTTCACCCTACTATAAAAAGATAGTGGTGTCTTACTTCACCTTCTCTACGTCTTCCTTCATCCACATCCCAACTTCAATATTACACAACACCAGCCTCTTCCTTAACTTCCACCACTGATGGAATCAAGACATCATCATCCAAGCTCTATATATCTTCAACGAGATGTCTCCATCTACAACGACCATCCACCATTGTTGCTCACCCTCACCACATACTTGAATCAGATCTAATTAGATATGATATACACTGAATTTGTGGCCACTGAATGAATCTGATGTGGATCACCTTACTCGATCTGAAGGAGTCACCACTGTTCACACGAACCACTGTTTCCTATATCTAAAAAACAAACCCCAAATCACTAGATCTTCCATGAATCCACCATGTTGCTGCTTAAGATCCCCCTTTTCAACCATATGAAGCCTCCATGATAAGTAAGTCACTATTGTTGGTTAAGGTGGATGAGGAGTCAACTCATCGTCCCCTCTTGAAAGGGATGTTGTTGAGCAGGAGTCGAGCTGAGGTCAGGATCACCCCAATCTGCTAATGCCATCTGCCCCCACCAAGAGCGGTCACCGTCATCGTGACTCTGGAAGGAGGAAGACCCGACTGGAGTCCTTCAGAATAAAGGAGAATTCTCCCCTCCCTGCAGATCTCCTTTAACAAGGAGAAGAAAAAAAATTAAAAAAAGATTAAAAATTTAAAAAATTAATAAAAAAATAAAAATAAAAAATTTTAATTAATTAAAATAATAAATATAATAATAATAATAAATATAACATAATAATTAAATTAATAATAGTAACATTAATAACATAATTAACTAAAATAAATAGCTATTAATTAATTAACTTAATAACATATTAATAATCTAAATAATAATAATATTGATTAGTTATTCATAACTTTATAAATAAAGTTAATTTAATATTGTTAAATTAATAATTTAATAATAATTTTAATAACAATAATAATCAATTAAAATTATAAATAAATAGAATTACATAAATAAAAATATTTAAAATGATTATAATAGAAAATTTAAAATAATAGTTAATAAATTAATAGTAAAAAGTAGTTATTAATTATTAATTAACATAATAATATAATATTTACTTTAATATAGTAATAATTAATCTTTATTTATTTATAAAAGTTTAAAAATTATTATTACATCAAATAAATTATTAATTATTCTATGTTTTTAACTATGCTGATTCACTCGGTTTGATGTCTAGGATCATGAAGAAATAGAGGATTGGAGGTTGTTACATGGGTTTTCTTCAAGTCACAAGTATTACAGGATGTTTCAGTACATGAATGGTGAAAATAAGAACAGCAACTTGAGTCAGTGAGCACATGTGGTGACCAATAGAGATGACACAAGACTTTAAAATTCAAAGGAAAACTAAAGATAATTGAGTCTCTATTGATTCAACTCATTCATATGAAACTCAAAGAGTAGATGACGAGACTTCCATGAGATCCACTAAAGCATAATTGGAGACACTCAGAGATCCGCAGGAAGTCTTCCTGGAGATTTCTCAGGAATAAAGACCTGCAGATCTGGGAGAGATGTAGTAGAAAGGGAGTTCTTTCTTCCTATTTTGTTTTCAATTTCTAAAAATTTAATTGAATTATTCAATGCTTAATATGAACATGATAATTGGATAAAATCTTAGTTCAAGGTATTTCTTATTCTACTCATTTTCTTAATTTTCCTATTCACTTTTTCATTTAAATGTTTTTAGAATTGATCGATGAGATCAATTCTGAAATCCTACGATTTCTCCATGCCACTTTCTTTAAAATTTCAATTCCATGATCATTACGTGAGTTTTATCATGAGTAAAATTTTTCTAATATTTCAATTCAAAAACAAAACTTCAAGAAATTCGGCCAGATTGTTTCTGTTGTCTTTTTCAAAAATAATTTTTGCTGTCGAATATTTCTTAGAGTGGCGAACTCCAAGATTGTTCAATTTGCATGGTTTATCTCCTGGAGAGGGAAATAAATCATTCATGTTCAGTGGTTACATTTTTATTTACATTTATGTGAGTATGAATACCAATTAAATTGGTAGGATAGATTTTCCCCAAGCATATCTCTTGAGTAATCTTCTTTCAGCATTTATTCTCTCTATTGATCAATGGTTATCCATATTTTCTCCAATTTTATCATAAATTTTGAATAAAATATAAAAAAATCATTGTGTCTCATTACTGATTAATATAAAAAAATTGAAAATAAAGTTTAACCACTACTGACAATAGTGGGGTTTTTGTTTTAACAAAATAGTCACTCTACCTTCCCTGTGGGTTTGACCTTGCTTATCATTGTTCTGTAGTAAGTAGGAAAATAATTTTTTTAAAATTTGGCATGTATTCAGTGACATATAAGTCACACTTCTAAGACAGATCAAGGAGATTAATAATGAGTATTTGGAGGTTTTTTCATTGACATATAGTTTTGGAGGTGGGAGTTTCCTTCATAATGGTTTATCGATGATGATAGGATCATCTATGTTCATGGCCATTTTATTGGGCCTACTTGTATGTGAGAGGATAAGAGATATTATTTCCATTCCTTGAAGTGGGTAGTGCATCCTGGTTTGACCAAAATATATCTTTACCTTTATATGAAATATTAGTGAACAATAATGAAGAAATAAATCACTAGTTTTGTGACATGATGTTATACCTTCCAGAAGGTGAAGGGTGATCATCAATGACCTGCTGGTCTGTTACAGTGGTTTCCCATTTCAGAATGGAAATGGGATTAAGTTACCATGGATTTCTTGGTGGGACTTATGATTATCCCTTATAATAGTGATGTGATATGGGTGATTTTTTATAGTTTGATGACATTATCCCTTTTCTTTCCAATGAGTGAGACTTTTATAGTTGATCAATTAGGTGATATGTATGTTTGGGAGATATTTAATTTTCATGGGGTTTTGTGAAGTATAGTCTCGAATAAGTACCTTTGTTTTACTTCATTATTCTATAAAGTCATGAAAAATTCTGTTGTTGACCAAGTGTTTTTCCATAGATCTTTTCACTTGTAGATAGATGATCAATCAGAGAATTCTATTCAGGTGTTGGAGGACTTGTTACAGGCATGAGCCCTAGATTTTGGTGGGTCTTGGTAAAAAACACTTAACACTGGTTAAGTTTTCCTATAACAGTATTTATCATGAAACTATTTAGATGGAAATATATGAGTCACTCTATGGAAGAATATGCAGATCACCTTTATATTGGATGGAGGTGGATGGGTCAGAATTGTTGGGAACAATCCCCATGAAAGAGATGTCAGAATTAGTTTAATTGATTTGGGATTGTATGGATAAAAAATTTAGTAGATATAATTCTTATGTTGATCAACATCATTGACCTCTTTAGTTTACATTGGGTGACCATTTATTCCTTTGGGTGTCACCAATATTGGGTAACTGTTAGATTCAAAATTAGGGAAACCTAGTGCTCAGGTTTATTGGACCATTTGAGATTGTGGAGAGGATCATACCAGTGGTGTATTGATCAGATATTCCATATATTTATAGCAATATGAATAATTTTTTTCATGTGAAATTTCCTTAGAAGTATCTCCCCATCCATTATCATTTTATAGATGTTGATGATGTTGAGCTTGAGGCTGATGCGTCCTTTGAGGAGCATATGATTCCTATTATGGATCGCATTGAGAAAGTATTGTGCGGAAAGGCCATGCTATTAATATGAGTATTGTGGCATCATTAATATTTTTAGGATGAAATATGGGAGATGGACACAAATATGCGAGCCTAGTGACCCAAAATATTCATGTTGGAAGCTTAGTGGTGCTTGAGAGGATAACTTGATAATGAGCTATTATAAGGTGGGGATATTGAAAGTTCCTAAACTTTCTCAAGATATTTCATTCTTTTTTTAGAAACATGGCCCTTTATTTATGTATTTTAAATATATAAAATTATTGAGTTTTATTTTAGAACTTTTATAGGGGTTTTGGAATACTTTGGAACCTTTTATAGAGGTGAATAGTTTGAGCATGGTTAGCATAAACTGTGCACCCCATCCTAGAAATCGTGTGGATTATGGAATGAGGAATGGTATCTATAAATAGTTGGTGCAAAGTTTGGCCAAACTCTGTAGATTCCTAGGAGAAAATAAAAAATTCTGAATAGAGGGGAAAATATATTTGGCGTATGGTTTGCCTAACTATGTGATCCAACCATTTGAAGGGTTGGCTTGAGACAGTAGCACCGCACGGTTGGTACAGAATTTTCCAAAATGTGCAATGTATAGTTGGAAGACTAATATTAATCGATCTAGTCTGAATTGAAATCAAAATTCACCATTTTTCTCTAATATCATATTTTTATGAAATTCTTATACTCCAATGGATTGAGAGTATATCCCCTTCAATTCAGGAGAATTTTGTAGGTGATTCAAATCCCATTGGAGATCCAGATTCACCGATAAGTCTTCGTTCTTTTTCATTCTTCCTATATCTCTTCTTCTAATTTTTGTTGAAAATTTTTTTATATTAATTTATAGATATATCCACGTTCATTGAAGTTAATTTTGATGTTTTATGGTAGGATCTATTTAAGTAAAAGAGATCAAATCCTAGATCATGAGGATCATTGTGTCGTCCTTTGTTTACAATAACTGTTGTGATTTCAACCATTCTACCTTGAATAAAGGATCAAATATTGGTGGATGTTTGTAAAAAAACCTAAGTTACGTGGTATACATGTTAATTCCTATAGTATTTGTATTTATCTCATTTTTTTAGTTTTATTAATGCACAACCACATTGTTCAATTACTTTTAAATTTAGAAGGGTGAATTGAATCTGTTTGAATTTGTGATCCCATCACAGATACCATTGGATCCATTTGAGATTATGAGACTATGTTTAATGGCTACCTAAGGGGTGTGTCAATTTTTTGAAATGATAATTGTGAAAAGTAAAAAATGGGTATTAAACGGTCTATGAAGTTAAACCAATGGTGAAAGTGTTTACATTGTTAATGCGTTATAAATGATTGGTGTATTAATGTGGAATAGCCAACGAGATGTCAGGTAAAAGATGTGTAATTTGGTAAGTGATTAAATGGGAATTTATCAGGTTGATAATTATGTGAAATGTAAATAATCATGGTTATTATTGACGAATTAAATGGTTTACCATGTTGTTAATGATTGATAATAAGGTCACTAATGTTGAACCCTGATATATATATATATATGGGTGTGTGTGTGTGTGTGTGAATAATGAGATATGAATGTTTGACTAATGAATGTTATCCATGGGTTCTAGAAAAAAATGCTCTAGGCCCCATTTAATGCATGATATTTTTGTTCTAAACTAAATCTCTAGGTACCTGTGATATTGGTGTTGGACTGATGCTCCAAGTACACGTGATAATGTTGTTCGACTGATGCTCTAAGAATCCATGACATGGAACTTAGAATGATGTTACAAGGTACATAAATGGAAATTAAATTGAATGGAAATGAAAACCCATGTGAATTAAAGTTTGTGAAATATGAAAGATGGTTCAAAATCTGGCATGTGTTGGAGCTTGTATGATTGGATTAGGTGTAACCATGAGATTGAGGGCCAATGCAGTTAATTAAATATTATTAAAATGTGATCCCTGCTTACTTTTATTTACATATTAATTATTTCATATACTATTGCATACACTATTATAGACTTTATATTACATTATATGTTATTGGTTGTGGCCTATTGAGTTTTACTCACACCCTACTCAGGCTACTGATTGGTAACCAAGTAGACTTCATGTTTGTAGGTCGGGATAACGAAATATTCCTTATGTTAGATGGATGAGTGGGGATTCGGGATAGATCATAGATGAGGGAACCATACCAGATATCATAACCTAGTTGGGAGTTTTTATTTTATTTTATTTTTGTTTCCATTAGACACTTTAAATATATATGGAATGATATATCTACTACTTTGGCTTATAGTCATTTCCCCTATTTTGGAATTCTTCATGTGATACATGGTATTTATTGGTTATTGTTTTTTATTATTTTTGTTATTTTTTATATTTATTTTCACTTTTTTCTTTCTTGAAAAAAGTGGGTATAGTCTCCCTATGTAACTTTTTAGACCCTCACTACTAGTCGGAAACCTCTGGTGTATGGGAAGACACATCTGAAGTCATATGGAAAACCAGATCGAGGCCTTGGTAAGTGGCACCATGGTTGGGATGTTACAGTCAGCATCTCTAATATTAATTTTTTTCTACCTATTCCATGATATATAAAAACTCTTCCTAATCAAATTCACTTGATTAAATTTACCTTATACCATGTTAAACCCAAATAAAGATTCCTCAATGTATTCTAATCCAACAAAAGGGCAGTCAACATAGCCTCTCATATAATGCTATAAACATATCCATTTGAATATATTATTGGTATTTATTCTTATAAAAAACTCTAAAAAAGTCATATGGTCTTCCCAGAAACCACTAAAATCAAGTATATATATACAAATTATATACTCATGAATATGTTAGTGATCTCAGATTGGTCTTCAGCCAGTGGATGATAATTTGTACTCAAATTTACATGAGTACCCAAAATCCTTTTACAGTCATAGATAGAATTGATATGAAAACCTCACATCATGATCATGAGCTCCCAAATCCTTTTACAACCCTAGTACTGTAGCAGGAACTGTAGTAGGTACTATTAGGCACTGTAGCAGCCAGAACTATTCATACATTTGGGCCTTTCGGCCACTGGTTTGGGCCTTGGATCATGAAAGGCTTTTGGGCCATCAAAGGCCTTCAGGCCAGTTGATTGTCATGGCCTTCGGGCCACCTTAAGGCCTTAGGGCCACCCCAAGGCCTTCGGGCCACTTGAATTCAGATGTACTAGTTTGACTACAAGGAACAAGGCTTTAGATGAGGATTCAGGGCAGGCACATTCACTAGAGCAGAGCTAACTGGATTTGTGAGAATGAGAGGTTATGTATTTTCCATCGGTACTAGACCTGTGCATATTTGCAAAGGATAGCTAGTCAATCATCCCTGAGAAGGTGGAGTGCTAATATCATGCCATATACTAGGGATGAGCAGTTCCAAGTTGTCTTTTTTGGGTGATTCCCTCTAATACCTATGGGTCATGTAATTTTCTTTAAGCCTTCGGGCCTTGTAAAGGTTCCACCTCACCCCTTGAAAGGTGGATTATCAAAAAATAAAAAAAAATAGGCCTTCGGGACATTCCGACCATAAAAAGTGTCAACAAACACTACTGTACATCTTGGGTAAAATAGGATAAACTATCTATAAACAAATATAAAAGTTTTTGAACACTTCCAAACCTCAATATAATGGGAAAAATAATCATATATGGAAATATAAAATAAAATTAGTATCAAGTGTTTACCAAGGTATCTACTCCACACCATATATTCTATCATGAAAAACTAAAATCTAAAAATCTAAAATGGGAACCCTTTTCACTCACTCTATTAATAATGATGTAATTCTCCAAGGTTCCAAGATAACTAATGACATACACAAGGCCCACATTATCTTATTTGGTGATATAAAATTATAACATTCATTACGTGGATTTAAATTTATTACCTAAAAATTACTCTAAGAAATCATTTAGTTTACTATCTTTAGGAAGTAAGATATACTACATGAAAAATATTATATCAAAATTTATATTAAACTTATCTTAGATATATATTTGAATCTATAGTATCTCTATCCTCTAAAATGTACTTTTTCTATAGATAATTGGGAATCATAAGAAAATGGTGAGATCATATGATTATTAAAGGTAACAATAAGAATGGTAGACTGTTGAGGAATTTACCTCTATAAATAATTGAATAATCATAATAGAGATCTTGATACATAAATAAATCATGATGCATAAATAAATAATGATATATAAAGGAATTTTTATTCATAATTAAATCATGTAAACTATAATATTATTAACATGTGGTCAAAATACATTGTATGATAAGGCTTACCACCGCTGTCATAAAAAAATAATGGTCCCTATGATAAGTATTCCCACCATGTCATGGTAATATAATCATTTCATTTAAATTGTAACATGATGGAACCTACGATATAGATAATTGTCAATTTCATGGTAATATAATCATGTAATTTACATATTATCTTGATATACCCTATGAAAAGGATACATTTCCATGACATTGTAAGATAATAATTCCATTTTTATAATATCTTGATGGCCCCTTTAATAAGGTTACCTTCTAATTACACTATAACATAATCATTCCATTTAAAAAGTATCTTGATATCCCCTATGACATGGAAACCCACTAATTCCATGGTAATATATTCATTCCATTAACATAGTACCTGCAAAGATAAAGCATTACCCAATTGATTGGAGGGTTTTTTAATTGGGACCAACCATTTAATATCATGTTTATTATACATTACATAACTTAAAATACACACTTTCAGGAAATAATTAGCCTAAAATATTAATAATATATATCCATATTTCATAAAAACCCTTGATTGAGGAATTCCAACCTAACCAATCCCCAATAAAAGGATGATTATGTTTTCTATGAGAATTTACATCAATAAGAATATACAAGTATTGGGTATACATATTATATTGTGTATACTAAAGGTAAGCTCAACATCATGGATCTAAAAGGGGTCATATGAGTGGATTTTCAATATAATAGTTAATTTTATCACCACAAAAGGAGAAGTCAAGGAAATTATTTTATTGATCCCCCGGTGGAAAATTTACAAGATATGTGAGCTTGATATATAAATCCACATAGGTTGAGTGACATCCTCACTAACTTGGTCTTACCATTACAAACTATATTTCCCCAATATCCCCCTTTAGGGACACACCAAGATTGTGATGAAAATGATTTTGATTATGATATAATTACATGGGAAAGTGTTGGTGTAAAATTTTACAATCAATAATTATTGGTAAAAATGTAATAAAAAGGTAATTATGGATCTATTCCATCAAAGATATTTCATTTCCATAGCATCACATATGTAAATGAAATTGAGAAATGATGCTTCATTCATTGTATCACTTTGAATAAAATAATGAGAAGAAATGGATAATATAACATTGATAATACAACTAAAGGATTATAATATATATATTATTATATAATCAAAGTGAATTAATTCATAAAATGTATTATAATAAAAGAATCACAAAATTAAATGAAAGATAAATGAATATAAATCTTTTAATTTGGTATGTTAAATTTTTTTAAAGGATAGAGATAGAGGTATTGGATGATATATTAGGAATAAAATATAAAAGGTGTAATACTTCCATAGAATAATAATCATGGTAGGATATGAAAAATTTTACAAGAGTTTTAAAATAAAATATTTCATTTTAAAAATGGAAATAACAGGATTCGTAATTCTTTACTTCAAAAAGGTTATAGATAATAAAGGAGTGATGAGATATTGAATACACTATCATGATTAATACATAAAAGGGATGAAAATATAATGTGTAGTGATGTATATTGTCACTAGAAATTAAATTTCAAAGGATATTATGATGAAAGAATCATAATTTTAGAATAAGAGAGGAAAATAGGAACCCTTGCCTTTCTTAAGCTTATTAGCTTAGAACTATAACTTTCAACCACCAAAACTCCTAAATATTGAATATATCATTATTATAGAGACTCTATTATATAAATATGAATAGATAATTCAAAGTTCTTTATTAATAAATGAGAATTAGGGGTGGGTATTTATAGGTCTGGGGAGTTGAATCCCATAGAATTAATTATTCAGTTTTTTTAAATTCCATTATCTCAAGTTCTCCACCACACCCATAGTTCCTAATTTTTTTAGAAAATCCCAGGACCAAAAAAAATTGGTCCTAAAATATATTAAAAATGAGTAAGGCAGAAAAAGGAAATGGAGTTATAGGGGGGTTTACATAAAAGAGAGTAAGTTGTTCCCCACATGTCTTAGTCCACCATAAGTGCACAGTCGAGAGGGGCTCTATATGGCCACATGGTGCCCATCTCCATGATTTCCTTTTTTGACAGTACATCTGTGACCTTATTTTCTTCTCTATAAACATGTGATACCATGATATGTATCTGACTTACCAGTTCAAGGAATTCAATCTAATATGGGATTAATCTCCAATGAACTCCTCCAGTCCTTGCTTTAAGGGATCAAACATCAAGTTATGAATCTAACTCAATCCATAGAGAATTATATTTTATATGGACAACATGTTTAACATCACATATTATATCCCATATTTCATCCTCATAAGTTAATCCAAGTACAATAAAGTAATAAAAAACAACCTTTTACAAATCCCCAACATGTGCGAAAAACACTGTCGAATCCTAAGGGTCCCAGCATGCCTGCAGTTTCCCCATCAACATTCAATTTCATCCATAAAAAACAGAGGGATCCAACAAATGTATATCATCATCAGTGTCTTCTGAGGTCTTCCTATAACTCCAAGAAATCTCGGAGTATTCATATCATTGCAATCATTTCGCATCGCCCCTTTATGTAGCTTCGCAGCATCCTGGATAGATCTACGCATGGAAACTAATTCATGTTATGGGAATCACATTATTAAAAAAAGTATAATTCATTTCCATCCATATAGAGGAACAAATAAAGGCAGAAAAAGAAAGGAGGATATTATGAAGCTATTCGATGAAATCAGTTGTGCAAATATACTGTAGGAGCTCCTGAATTTTCCATCATGGGTCGAACTCAATACCAAACAGACCACATGCATATCTCCATAGATTCTGAGCATAAGTACACTCTAAAAAAATTACCAAATGTCACCACTTACATAATTTAAACACCTTGATTACAAATATTTAATCCATTTGATTCAATTCATCATAAAAATATGTGAAATTTATCTCTTAAAAAATAAATATTTAATAAAAATGTATTATTCAGATAAAAGATAATTTTTTAATAAAAGAATATAAATTTTAATTTCAACGTAACCCTATGACACATAAACCCTTATGAAACTAGAATAATATCTAAGGGTTAGGTGTGAAATGGTATTACATTAATGGGTTTGTTTTTCAATAATTTTCATGTGGTGATTTCCACTAACTTGAACTTATCTTGTAGAAGACTCCACTCAAACAAAAATTATTGAGGTTCATCATAAGATTTGTCTAGGGAAAACTCTAGTGATGATACTTACTTTCTAGTTACTAAGAAATATGCCTCATATGATATTTTCTTACTAGTTGGAGATATATATTCTTCTTTATGAGCCAATAATTTAAATCGTTACCCTAATAATATATACTAATATTAATGGTTATATTATCAACAGTTATGATTCCCAATGTTCATAATGATGAATTGTCATATTGAATTCATTTAAAATTATTACATCATATAATATTTTTTATTTATAGTACTAATTTTTCTCAAACTTTATATTCAATGGTTTTTATTATATTTCTTATGTACTATACTAGTTATTATTGTGATGTTTATTACAGAATATGAGCCCAGTGACACTTATATTATAATCACATAATATTATTTTGTGTATTGTTTATTATTATATATAAAAAACCTAGTCAATATATATATTTTATTTTTATTTCATCATTAATAGTAATGAAATATTTATTACTATGTATTTCTAAGGTATTACATCCACCATTGTAAAAATTTCATCCTCAAAATTTTAAATCTTACATAATTTGGTGACAAGCTCTAGGAACATATTCTTTATTTATTAATCAGTATCTCATGTTTCTTTATAAAAATTCATATTCCTATAATGAACATTTATATATATATATATCTGATTTATTTCATATCACTTACTCCCTCTGGTTGATAATTTTAACTGGCTCCTCTTTTTATGATATATCAAATTCTCGTTATACCTCATCGATATAAACTATATGTGGTGGGTCTAGAATATAATTCATTAATATAGATACATGAATGAAATAACGTACCTAGGAAATATTTGTTATTAAATCAAGTCTATATGCTACTGGTCTTATTCTCTCTGATATTTCAATGGTACCAATATACCTTAGTCTTAATTTTTCCTTTATTCTAAATATTATATTTCCTTTACATAGATATATATTCAAGAATGCTTTATTTCTAACCTGAAAATTTAAATCTCAATATCGGTTATTATCATATCTATTTTTCAATTTTGAACTACTTTGATGTCTGTTATATAACCTTCTCCTTCTCTAAGGTCTCTTGAATCAACTCTACACCTTGAAATTTCCAATATCCAAATTTATCTCAGTATGATAGAGTTCAAAATTTCTTACCATATAGATACTTATATTGTGTCATAATAATCTTTATTGATATCAATTATTATATTAAAATTTCACCAGTGTAAGATATTTAACCTAGTTTCCCTGGAAATCAAGTGAGTATGACCTTAGCATGTCTTTTAATATCCATATTTTCATTTCAAATTATCCATCAATTTTGGGGTGGTAAGTAAATTTCATGCTTCATGTATATAGAATGTGCATTTTTTGTATATAATCCAGTAATTCATTATTTAACCAATAAATTAATGAAATGAATATTTTCTTTTCAAATAAAAATAAATTCTTCTTATCAATGTTGAACACAAAAACTTACCATATAACAAATCTAAAATTCCTTTTAGAAATTAAACATCATATAATTGATTTATATTGATAATTTATAGTAGTTATAGTTGAGTAATTATATGGGAAATATAAGAGGTCATTCCATATTTTAGGATTCTCAAATCTAAATTCAGTAAATCATTATTCATTGGATTTTATTCTATACTTAATTTAATGGGGTTTCCATAATCCTTATGAATAAAGGTATTAGCTACCTTATTTTCATTTCTAGGATGATAATTTATAGTACAATTATAATCCATAAATAACTCAAAAAATGTTTTCTACCTCGTATTTAACTCATTTATCATGAATATATTTTCCATAATTTAATGGTTTGTTATATATCTCACCTTTATATATGAAGATAATGACATAAAATATTCAAGGAATATATTTTTTCTACTAACTCAAAATCATAAGTAATTTAATTTTTCTTATGAATGTTAAATTTTATAGATGAATATACTATAAAATTTTCATTTTTCATTAAAACATAACCAAGAAAATTGTTCAAGAAAAAATATATATATGATGAATCCTCCACCTCTAGAAGATAAAGTGGGTATAGATGTTTTAACCAACCTTCTCTTGAGCTCTTGGAATCATTATTTATAATCCACTCTCTGTATAAACTTAGCCTCTGTCTCTATTGACTAGATTAATGGGGTTTTTAATCAAAAAAAATTATTCATAAATAACCAATAGTACGAATATAGACCAATAAGGTTATAAGTCTCTATCAATAATAAATTCATACAAAATTATTCTATGACTTTATTCTTTGAAGGATCATTTGAAATATCATCACTTGTGACCATGTCCCTTGGAAATTTGACTTGTTGAAACCAAGATTCAAACTTATTAAACTTTCCATATAACTTATTCCACCATATAGTATGTAAAAAATCCTATAATAATATTTATAATCCTATTAATTTTTTAATAAATAATATTATCATCAATAAGGACTTTCATAAACTCATCAAGGTAATCTATAAAGCCTTTATTCCTTAATTCCTTAAAAATATTTTGGGTATTTTTAAAACCAAAATGAATTACCAAAATATCATATAATCCATACCTAGTTCAAAACATAGTATTTCGAGTATCTTGATTTATTATCTTAAGTTGATAATATATATATATTAAGTCAATCATAGAAAAATATGATTCATGATTAATTTAATCAAATAGATCACAAATTATTAATAAGGTATATTTGTTCTTAATAATAATAAAATTTAGTTCTAGATAATCAATAAATAATAACATAAATCCACCCTTCTTCACAAATAAAATAGGATAACCCCAAGTATACACACTAGGAAAGATAACCCCCTTGTTCGATAGATCTTTTAACTGCTTATTTAACTCATCCATATCAACTGAATCCATTATATATATAGGATTTAATATAAAAAGATATACAAATAGTGGATTAAAATAAAACTCTATTTCTCAGTCTAGGGGAGGTCCAAGAAATTAATCGAGAAATACATCTATGAATATGTTCACAATGGGTATATCCGACATCTTTATTACCTCCTCTTACTCTATTTTTATAATACATCCTTACTCACCACTTTTTGGTGGTGTTTTAATTTCAAAAGATGATATTAAATCATTAGTTCCATTTTCCTTCTTAATGTTCAATACCATTCTAGGTTGGTTCAAGAGATTAAAGGTAACCACTATACACTTATAGTTTATATTGGCCCTGTAAGTTGAGAGCCAATCCATACCTAGAATAGTATTAAATATAACTAAGTGTAATTACTAGATTCAATGATAATAATTTCCCAAAAATCATAATAGGGTTGTATCTTAATATAAGGGTAGAAATCGATGCACTGTTCAGTGTTAGCATAGATAAGTAAACCTATACCTTTTGAGGTTGGGAATTAATATACACCAATAATTTTCATGATATGAATGAATGTGTTAATATATAATAAAATAGTGTAAAATACACTCTTGATAATATATATGTATATATATTACCTATGAAAACATTATTCCATTTTTCCAACTCTACTATTGTGGTGGAATATATATAATCCTGACATCTAGGATTTGAAGGTTATGGAAATTTCTTTCTTTCATTTGTCCTATACTTTTGACAATAATTATCATAATTTTCCACCTCATCAAAGTCAAATTATTGAACCATTGGTTGAGAATTTAAAACATATATTCATTTCTTCTTCATAGGTACCATCATGACCACTTACATAACATAGAATCATTAATTGTATACGTTATCAAGATTTATATCCACCCTTACCACACTCTAATAATTTACTTATATCCTATATAAAATTCCCTTTATTGATTAATTCCAAATTTATTGTATATGACAAGCTGAAAATTCATCCTTTCTATCCTCTTAATGAGATAAGAATCAAGTATAATTCTACCATTTATACTTCTTATCAAATACTTTATGAGAAAACAAACTATTTTAGAGATATATTTCCACATTTTCAATGCAATAACAAATTTAATAAGAGCTATCAAAATCTAAAAATTATAATAATTTACAGGGTCTCAACTTTAAATCATTATAAAATATATCTATCTTAATTTCTAGAAGAATGAGAAATCCCTAATCATACATCACAAACCCAATAAAGTTATATTCATAAATTTAAATGGATATATCATCATTCAATATTATCTCAAGTAATTATCACTCCATCATGCTTTATATAGTCTGAGGGAAATATTTCTCAAGGAATAACCTCTTGAAATCACCCCATAACATAGATTTAATATATTCTTCATTCTTTGTATTCTTTATTAATATCTACCATTAATAAAATTCTTATTTAAGATGAAAAAAATCTCAAAAAACATTCTGGAATTTAAATCCTTATGACCTTAATCCGATTTTTTATTTTTTTATTTTGATAAACTACTTTTTAGTAAAGTTGGAACCTTGCGTAACCATTTAATGTGGCTCATAAACCACAAAAACTAGATTCAAAATTCAAAGTTCAAAATTTAAAATTCAAACTAAAACATCATCACCTACTATTCCCACGTCACACCTCATATCTCGTGCACAAATCAAACTCTTCATCGTACAAGATCACCTTCAAAGAATGACTGTCAGAATCCATCGTCGTCGTCAAGCACCATCATCACCATCATCATCATTGAAAAATCACACAACCTTCAAAACGCAACCGTCGACTATCAACCCACTGGAAAAAAATTGTCGAGAACCAGACCAACACCAAGACAAGCTCCACCGAAGAACATCAGTCAAGACTAATGAAACTCCATATCCACCTTTCCAGACCAGCACGAACATTGGGAGAAATAACAGCCAATGCCATCAGAAACCCACGGAACGAAGCCTGCATCAGTCGCACCTCCTAGAAAACTGGAAACTGATCAAACTACACATCCCAAAACCTCTGAGAAAATAATTTCACCAGACCAACTTGGCGTGTGAGTGACGATAGGGAAGCCAGAGTAGAGTTAGATCATCCAGGTTGTCGACAAAGAGCAAAGATCTTAAACAGTAACTCCATTCCCTTTGACAGAAACACCACCAGGAGAGCATACACATGATATCCAAACCAAACATCTATGCCTAAAATCCTTCACTAAAATAGAAAAACACCAAAATAAGAAACCCTAAAACACCATACTCCACATCCATCTGCAACGAAAAGCTGAAGCCCTGCATCGGCCTCGCTCGCCAAACCCCACTTCACCTTTGCGCAGCGTCAACACCACTGTGAGATAGGTGAGGGAAAGAGCACCCCCAAATACATTAAATCTAGTTGAACCCTGAATGAAACAAAACCTAATTCCATCGCGAGATTGAACACAACAAATCATATGTATCCATCGATACTTGATAGATAGGATAATTCCACTTTGGGATGGGAGGACCGGTACCCTGATCTGGTAGGACCAGCAGGGACGACTCCTAAAACATACTTGGGCGACGACCACCATAAAATAACTTTCCGCTGAACCGGGAACTGAAACAGGATAACTGAACATGGCATAACGACATCAAAAGAACGTTTGGGTGGGAGTAACACAAGCCAAGAAACGCCCAGTGTTGGTGGTTCATATCCTCCACACATATAGATAACTATGTCCCTAGTGTTGCTGGTTCATATCCTCCACACATATAAATTCCATGTAATTATCAAAATGAAGCTATAGGAATGGGTAAATCCTTAAACTAGTTACAAGTTCGGTGATAATAATTATGAATAATAACCAACTTGTTACAATTATAAAATAATGAAAATTTTCCAAAGAATAATAAAAAATGAAAGTAAAATTCTTCAATGGATTGAAAAGATATAAGCTTCATCTTTTTCTTATGCATAATATTATTTGGATGTCCATACCATAATATTGTTTCACCATTCTCATATTATCTTTCACCCATCTACTTCCCCCATTTTTAGTCCTCCTCTCTTTTTTAACAAGAATATTTTTCCAATATTTAAATTATATAAACTACAAGAAATGCACAATATAATTATTTTCATTCAAATATCCATGATCATTGATTTATAATTCTCATAAAAACTATTTAAAGATATTATTATATAATATTACATTGAATATCATTGTTGACTCTCCTAAAATCTCAACTCATTCCTTCTTTTAGATTTACTCAAAATTCATTGATTAATTTCCATGTATGCATGATCACGTGTTAATCCAGTAAATTTATCTTCCTAAATTTAAAGGGATATATCATCCTTCAATATTATCTCAAGTAATTATCACTCCATATTGGTTGATATAGTTTGAGATGAATATTTCTCATGGAATAACCTCTTGAAATCACCCCATAACATAGATTTAATATATTCTTCATTATTTTTATTCTTTATTAATATCTACCATTAAGAAAAATTATTTAAGATGAAAAAAATCTAAAACAAATTTCTGGCATTTAAATCCTTATGACACAATGAATATATTCTTTAATGATGATATCCACTATTTAGTAACAAGTAAATATATAAACCCACTAAATGATTGAGTTTATTACTTTATAAATTTATTAAATGGTAAAGTTTCACATAATGATGATGAAGGTTTCTCCATATATTTATTATTATTATTAGGATCACTTGAATATATAAACAACACTGATAGGGGGATCATAAATGGTAACATCTTATTTTCATATCTCATCCACTCTAGTACTTATTTAGAAACATGTATTCAACTCAACCGATGTAGTATTTAAATAGATGAAATAAAAAAATTTCTAATAAGGTTTTCCTTTAATATAGATAACTATTTCCCTAGTGTTCATGTTTCATATCCCACACACATAAAAATTCCCTATAATTATCAAGATGAAGATATAGGAATGGGTAAATCCTTAAACTAGTTACAAGTTCGGTTCTAATAATTATGAATAAGAACCAACTTGTTACAATTATAAAGTAATGAAAATTTTCCAAAGAATAATAAAAATTGAAAGTGAAATTCTTCAATGGATTGAAAAGATATAAGATTCATCTTTCTCTTATGAATAATAGTATTTGGATATCCATACCCTAATATTGTTTCACCATTATCATAATATCTTTCACCCATCTACTTCCCCCCTTTTTAGACCTCTTCTCTATTTTAACAAGAATATTTTTCCAATATTAAAATTATATAAACTCCAAGAAATTCACAATATAATTATTTTCATTCAAATATCCATGATCATTTATTTATAATTCTCATAAAAACTATTCGAATATATTACTATTTAATATTACATTGAATATCATTGTTGACTCTCTTATAATCTCAACTCATTCCTTATTTTAGATTTACTCAAAATTCATTGATTAATTTCCTTGTATGCATGATCACATGTTAACCATTAATTTCCATGTATACATTACATAACTTTAAATACACACTTTCAGGAGAGAATTAGCCTAAAATATTAATAATATATATTCATATTTCATAAAAAAAACCTTGAGTGAGGAATTCCAACCTAACCAATCCCCATTAAAATAATGATTATGTTTTCTATGAGAATTTACATCAATAATAATATACAAGTATTGGGTATACATATTATATTGTGTATACAAAAGGTAATCTCAACATCATGGATCTAAAAGGGGACATATAAATGGATTTTCAATATAATAGTTAATTGTATCACCATAAAAGGAAAAGTCAAGGAAATTATTTTATTGATCCCCCGGTGGAAAATTTACAAGATATGTGAGTTTGATATAGAAATCCACATAGGTTGAGTGAATTCCTCACTAACTTGGTCTTACCAATTCAAACTATATTTCTTCAATATCCCCCTTTAGGGACACACCAAGATTGTGATGAAAATGATTTTTATTGTGATATAATTGCATGGGAAAGTAATGGTGTAAAATTTTAAAATCAATAATTATTGATAAAAATGTAATAAAAAGGTAATTATGGATATATTCCATCAAAGATATTTCATTTCCATAGCATCATAGATGTAAATGAAATTGAGAATGATGCTTCATTCATTATATCATTTTGAATTAAATAATGAGAAGAAATGGATAATATAACATCGATAATATAACTAAAGGATGATAATATATATATTATTATATAATCAATTTGATTTAATGCATAAAATGGTTTATAATAAAAGAATCACAAAATTAAATGAAAGATAAATGAATATTAATCTTTTACTTTAGTATGTTAAATCTTTTTCAAAGGATAGAGATATAGGTATTGGATGATATATTAGGAATAAAAGATAAAAGGTACAATAATTCCATAGAATAATAATAATGATAGGATATGAATTAGTTTACACGATTTTTAAACCAAAATACTTCATTTTAAAAATGGAAATAATAGGATTCATAATTCTTTACTTCAAAAAGGTTTTGGATTATAGAGGAGTGATGAGAGATTGAATACACTATCATGATTAATACATAAAAGGGATGAAAAAATAATTTTTAGTGGTATATATTGTCACTGGAAATGAAATTTCAAAGGGTATTATGATTAAAGAATCATAATTTGAAAATAAGAGAGGAAAATAAGTACCCTTACCTTACTTAAGCTTATTAGCTTAGAACTAGAACTTCCAACCACCAAAACTCCTAAATATTGAATATATCATTATGGGAGAGACTCCATGATATAAATATTAATAGATAATTCAATATTTTATATTAATAAATGAGAATCAGGGGTGGGTATTTATATGTGTGGGGAGTTGAATCCCATATAATTAATTATTCGGTATTTTAAAATTCCATTATCTCAAGTTCTCCATCACACCCATAGTTTCTAATTTTTTTTAGAAAAGTCTAGGACCAAAATAAATTGTCCCTAAAATATATTAAAAATGAGAAAGGTAGAAAAAGGAAATGGGGTTACAGGGGGGTTTACATAAACGAGACTAAGTTGTTCCCGGCATGTCCAAGTCCACCATAAGTGCATAGTCGTAAGGGGCTCTATATGACCACATGGTGCCCATCTCCATGATTTCCTTTTTTGATAGTACATCTGTAACATTATTTTATTCTCTATAAACATGTGATACCATGATATGTATCTGACTTACCAGTTCAAGGCATTCAATCCAAAAATGGCATTAATCTCCGATGAACTCCTCTAGTCCTTGCTTTAAGGGATTGAACATCAAGTTATGAATCTAACTCAATCCATAGTGAATTACAGTTTCTATGGAAAAAATGTTTAACATCATATATTATATCCCATATTTCATCCTCATATGTTAATCCAAGTCCAATAAAGTAATAAAAACAACTTTTGACAAATCCCCAACATGTGCGAAAAAACACTGTCGAATCCTAAGGGTCCCAGCATGCCTACAGTTTCCCCATTAACATTCACTTCCATCCATAAAAGAAACAGAGGGATCCAAAAAATGTATTTCATCATCAGAGTCTTCCGAGGTCTTCCTATAACTCTAATCAATCTGGGAGTATTCATATTAGTGCAATCATTTCGCATCACCCCTTTATGTAGCTTCACAACTGCCTACACAAATCCATGCATGGAAAGAATTCAAGTGATGGGAATCACATTGTTAAAAAAATTATAATTCATTTCCATCCATATAGAGTCACAAATCAAGGTAGAATCAAAAAGGAGGAGATTATGAAGATATTCGCTGAAATCAATTAGGAAAATATACAATATGAGCTCCTGAATTTTCCATCATGGGTCGAACTCAATACCAAACAGACCACATGCATATCTCCATAGAGTCTGAGAATAAGTATACTCTACAAAAATTACCAAATGTCACCACTTACATAATTTAAACACCTTTATTACAAATATGTAATACATTTGATACAATTCATCTTAAAAATATATGAAATTTATCTATTAAAAAAGAAATATTTAATAAAAATATATTATTCAGATAAAAGACAATTTATTAATAAAAGAATATAAATTTTAATTTCAATGTCACCCTATGACACATAAACCCTTATGAAACTAGAATAAAATCTAGGGGTTAGGTGTGAAATGGTATTACATTAATGGGTTGGTTTTTCAATAATTTTCTTGTGGTGATTTACACTAACTTGAACTTCTCTCGTAGAAGACTCCACTCAAACAAAAATTATTGAGGTTCATCATAAGCTTGGTCTAGGTAAAACTCTAGTGATGATACTTCCTTCCTAGTTACTAAGAAATATGCCTCATATGATATTTTCTTACTAGTTGAAGATATATATTATTTTTTAGGATCCAATTAATGTAAATCGTTTCCCTAATAATATATACTAATCTTAATGGTTTTATTGTCAACAGTTATGATTCCCAATGTTAAGAATGATCAATGGTCATATTGAATTTATTTAAAATTATTCCATCATATAATATTTTTTATTTATAGTATTAATTTTTCTCATACTTTATATTCCATGGTTTTTATTATATTTCTTGTGTACTATACTTGTTATTATTGTGATGTTTATTACAAAATATGAGCCCAGTGACATTTATATTATAATCACATACTATAATTTTGTCTATTGTTTATTATTATATATAAAAATCCTATTAAATCTATATATTTTATTTTTATTTTATCATTAATAGTAATGAAATATTTATTACTATGGATTTCTAAGGTATTAAATCCCCCATTGTAAAAATTTCATCCTCAAAATTTTAAATCTTACATAATTTGGTTAGCATCTCTAGGAATATATTCTTTATTTATTACTCAATATCCCATGTTTCTTCATAAAAATTCATATTCCTATAATGAACATTTATATATATATATATATATTATTGATTTCATATCACTTACTCCCTCGAGTTATTAATTTTAACTAGCTCCTCTTTTTATGATATATCAAGTTCTAGTTGTACCTCCTTGATATAAACTATATGTGGTGGGTCTAGAATATAATTCATTAATAAATATACCTGAATGAAATAATGTACCTAGGAAATATTTGTTACTAAATCAAGTCTATATACTACTAGTATTATTCTCTCTGATATTTCAATGGTACCAATATACCTTAGTCTTAGTTTTTCCTTTATTATAAATATTATTTTTTCTTTACATATATATATATTCAGGAATTATTTATTTCTAACCTGAAAATTTAAATCTCAATATCGGTTATTATCATATCTATTTTTCTATTTTGAACTACTTTGATGTGTGTTATATAACCTTCTCCTTCTCTAAGGTCTCTTGAATCAACTATACACCTTGAAATTTCCAATATCCAAATTTATCCCAGTATTATAGAGTTCAAAATTTCTTACCATATAGATACTTATATAGTTTCATAATAATCTTTTTTGATATAAATTATTATATTAATCTTCCACCAATTTAAGTTATTTAACCTAGTTTCCCTATAAATCAAGTGAGTATGACCTTAACATGTCTTTTAATATCCATAATTTCATTTCAAATTATCCATCAATCTTAGGGTGGTAAGTAAATTTCATGATTCATGTGTATAGAATGTACATTTTGTGTATATAATCCAGTAATTCATTATTTAACCAATAAATTAATGAAATGAATATTTTCTTTTCAAATCAAAATAAACTCTTCTTATCAATTTTGAACTCAAAAACTTACCATATAACAAATCTAAAATTACTTTTTGCAATTAAACATCATATCATTGATTTATATTGATAATTTACAGTAGTTATAGTTGAGTAATTATATGGGAAATATAATAGGTCATTCCATATTTTATGATCCTCAAATCTAAATTCACTAAATCATTATTCATTGGATTTTACTCTCTAATTAATTTAATGGGGTTTACATAATCCTTATGAATCAAGATACCAGCTACCTTATTTTCATTTCTAGAATGATAATTTATAGTACAATTATAATCCATAAATAACTCAAAAAATGTTTTCTACCTCATATTTAACTCATTTCTCATGAATATATTTTCCATAATTTAATGGTTTTTTATATATCTCACCTTTCTATATAGAGATAATGACATAAAATATTCAAGGAATATATTGTTTATACTAACTCAAAATCATAAGTAATTTAATTTTTCTTATGAACCTTAAATTTTATAGATTAATATTCTATAAAATTTTCATTTTTCATTAAAACATGACCAAGAACATTCTTCAAAAAATATATATATATGCTGAATCCTAAACCTCTAGAAGATAAAGTGGGTATAGATGTTTTAACAAACCTTCTCTTGAGCTCTTGGAATCATTCTTTATAATCCAATCTCTGTATAAACTTAACCTCCATCTCTCTTAACTAGATTAATGGGGTTTCTATTAAAAAAATATTATACATAAAGAACCAATTGTAACACCCCTAGATTTTATGAAAAATATTATTTTTAATTTCTTTAATGTCTTGTGTTGTACGCTACACCAAAAGGAGCTTGCACAACACGTATCCTTGACTTGCCTTTCATTACACGCAATCGCGACCTTCCTTGATAGCGTGTGTAGTACGCAATACCGAGTTTCACTAAGCAACGATATGCTATTAAAATATTATTAAAACAAGCCGTTATGAATAGTAATAACCACTTTTTGAAATTTTGTAGATTTTATTTTGGAATTCATTTTTGGATTCGAAATATCGAAATTATCTTAGGGTGAAATTTTGGTGATTTTCGGATAACTTTCATATTTTGATGAATAGTGAAAATTACTAAATTTTAATTAAAAACAACTTTTTCAATCGAAATAATTAATAGTGATAAATTATTAATTTGAGTGGTTTTAAAGTATATTTAGAATATATTTTTACAATTTAATACAATTTTGGTCATTGGATGTAATTTCACATTTAAACCAGACATAAACAAGTGTCAATCTTTTGGTAGTTATTATCTCTTAAAAACATGCTATTTGTTTTGACGACGGAAATTAATTTTTAAATTAATTAATGCAACTGATATGTTTTGAATTTGGTAAAATATACATCATTTTTGAGTTCATAATATAAAATATAGCTTAGGAATAATTTTTGGTATTTTTCTGGAAACTTTCATTTTTTGATGAATATTGAAACCACTAAGTGGTAGTTAAAAAAATGAATTTTTCATAAAAATTAATTTTACCGCTTCTGTGAATTGAATTTTGAAAATCTGAGAGACACGGTTGATGTCAGTAAGTAAATGTGGTTCAATGAGATGAAAATTATTTTTTGTTGAATAGTAACTTTTTACTTTTTTTACCACGGTTAAAAGTAAATAGGGTAATTAAGGGTTAAAATGATATTATTATTACCCTGACACATGTCCTAATTCTATTGGAAAAGTGTAATTCGACCAAAAACAAGATTAGGAATATAATATGACCATTTAGTCTCACTTGGATTAGATTAGGACATTTATTATTATTTAATTCAAAGAAGAGTTAAAAGAGTTAAAATCAATGTTTATTTACTAAAACATTTTTAATATAGGGTTATACATAAGATAAATTCGATTATAAATATTCATTAGAAAGCTAAAAATATTTCCTACATAATGGTATTTTATTTGTAATTTTTAGACATCAAGTAATGTAATTTATTTATGACACAAAGATGATGCAGTAATTATCTTATTAATGAAATATTGAAATAATTGATGTTATAAATACCAAAATAAATGTAATTTAAGACTTTTTAAGAATTACACTAATTTTATAGGTTAATATGACATGTTAGTATTTATTTAATTAACTTTTTTAGAACTTATCATTCTTTTATGATTTTTACAAAAATCAATTACTAAATAGTGTCAAAATTGACATAAAATAGTTTTTAAAACAAATATTATATTATTAATTGTTATTTTATTCCTAAAAATCTAAGGTTCAGCCAAATGACTTAGATAAGGTTATATATATTAATAATAAACAATTTGGGGTTCTTTTTTCTTCTTATAGTAAGTTTATTAACCTTATAGTGTAAGAACACAAGAAGACACGGTAAAAATAAAATTATTTAACTTAATGTTAAATCTAAATGATAAGGTTAAAATAGGAACCTAAACTTGTCTAAATTATACTGGATGAGATTATTTCAACCCATCCCCACCTTACCCTCTAAATAAATCAATTTGGAGCTATTTAAAACCGAAATTGACTTTATAATAAAATAATATTTTTAGTTTTTCCAAAGGAGCCCCTCTCCTCCCTTATAAAAGGGAACCTCCTCCCTCTCTTCCTCACACAACTTTGAGCCTTCAAGCTCGGCCAACCCCTGCCAAATTCTCTTCTCCACTTCCCTAGAAACATCCTAGAGGTTCTGGTCATCCTCAAAGACCAATTTTAGTGCCCTAAGAGGAGGTCTCAAAGAGGCACTTCAAAGAAGAGGTAATTTCCGTTACCGATTCTTTCACCTTTATTTCTTCTTCCACTTATTCTTCTTAGGTTGTTTAATTATGAAGTAATAACATCAGTATCACTCATATACTGATATGTTATTATAAGTATGAAACAATACTATTTCACCATATAGCCATCCTACGGAAAACGAAATCACCGCGCGTGCGTACGTACGGAATACCGTCTCCACGCCGTGGTGAAATCTATTTTCCACCACCACCTTACTTGGATGGGTATAATGGTGTAAATAATAACTATATATTATTATTTTGAAGTGATATTGATTCTTAAATAGTATACTTACACTCCAATACAGTCCCACGATCTTGAGAACGATATCATCGCTCGTGCGTACGTACGGACTACCGTCTCCACGACGCGATGAGATTCATTCTCCATGTTAACCATTTAAGAATGATTATAAAGTATATATAAGAAATAATAATGAAATAAATGACATTATAAAGCTACTAGATTTATGTATATATGTATTTCATCTACTTACTTCCATTCAAGACAATAAGGAATGGAAAACAGCGTTCATGCGTACGTACGGACTACCGTCTCCATGAACGGTGTGTTTCATTTCATTTATCTATCTATTATATATATATATATATATACTGAATATATATGATATATAAAACATGTTTTATATTCTCGAAGTAAGTAAATCATGATATAATTAATAATAATTTCAATAACAACAAGTCCAAACACCTACGATAAATGAAACAATTTTACCCAAAACGCTTCTTTAACATGGAATTTGCAAAAGAACGGGTAATATAAAGTCATAAGTGAACCATATATGATATAATAACAATGAATATGATTCTGTAATAAGTCAGTGACATTATTTAAATCATTATACAGGAGTTTCGGACACTTACGAAGCAAATCGGACCTAAGGTAAGGGAAATATCACAATCTCATTTTTATCCGAGATTGTTTATTCGTAAGTATTTACTGGGGTGTATTTTATCATCCACATCCATGTTTCCTCAACATGTAATATTATTTCCATCCACCTACAATTGTTTAAATCCAATTTTACCCTTCATTAAGTTTTTAGTAAAAGATATGAAAGGAATCTTTTGTCGTTTTTCATACGAGGTACTTTTTGACTTTTCCGACAAAAGTACGGGAAGAATGTTTTTTTTAACTTATACGACATGAATGGATTTTTAAAACATTATTTCCAAGAAGCATACTTTAAAAGTTTTCAAGTTTATCTTTAATCAACTTCTTTTATTTTAATGTTGTATGACATTTTAAGAAAGGAAAAATGTTTTTGAAGAAGAAAGGATATTTTCCTCAAGAATGGAGTTCAAGTGTTTTATCAAAATTATTTTCCATCTAAGATAATAAACGGTTCTGTTTTTATCCATATTATTACATTGATTTGATTATTTTGGGATGGAATTATATTTTTATGAATTCCTTTATCTTATATGAATTGTTTTATGATGTCACGATGTTTAAAATTCCCATTTTTATTACATGGGTTATGCTATGATGTATGGTTTTCTGATTTTGTGGCACACATAAGAATGGTATCATTATGAGATGGGTGGGACCTATATCTCCCTCCAATGAATTGGTTAAAGATTTTATATCTCATGAGATAGACATGGATGGAATGGTAGGTTATACCGGTTCAGTGAAACAGGACTGAAACGAGGGTGACTCGGTTCAGAAAGGGACTTTGTCCACTAAGATAGTCTTGGCAATGAGTCTTGAATGATAAGAAATGATTCTCTATTATTATGTGTGTATGCCACAAAGTTTAATGTTTTATGTTATGATTATTGTGATTACATTTCACTGCCATGAGTTATCCCAGGTTATTAAATTATGATCTCTTTTATAGGTTAAGATTTCCAAAAGTTATGTGCTTATGTATATGATGTGATTGATATTTCTTTTGTTTACCCTTACTGAGCATTTGAGCACACCGTTTTATGTTTACTTTTCCCCAGGATATAAAGAAAGGTTTTAGGTATAAAAAAAAGGAAGATCTTTATGGGAGATGTTGAAGATCTTTCACCAGGATTAGAAGATTATATTCCGAGTTTCCAAAGACACTAAACTATTATGATCCTTGTGTGTGTGTGTTTTTGTTATGTACTAAGTATTCGGCAAATGTAATGTAATGTCAATGTACGTCAGGCTTAGGGTCTCTACAGTTGGTATCAGAGGGATTTTTAGTCAACCTTTGGAAAATAGGATGCGAGAACGTTAGTGAGATCCCTAGATATATTTCTAAGGTATGTCTAGGGATGTCCCTAAGGATAAGTATAAGTATAGGTTATAGTCCTAGAATTGCGCTAACGATCTTAGAATTAAAACTAAGATGTTAGATATTGAAGGTACTTCCCCTTTACTATGTTGTTTTCCCTAGCATTATTTTTTCCTCTCACACTATTCTTTTTGGGTTTTATAAAATGGCTGGAAACAAGATGATTCACGATATTGGAGGATATGATGGACAATGGAATGATATTCTTCATGAGAAACCAAATGAAATGGGATTTGGAAGTCCAATCATCATTATTATGACGAATTAGAAATCTCATAATATGATCAATAAAGTAAAATTTGGTAAGTTTCCTGACTCAGTTAATAAGAGAAAGATGGAGTTTCACGATGATCATAGAGGAAAGAAAGTTCAATTTCCCCTATGTAAATCATGTGGGAAGAGGCATCAAGGAGAATGTTTCAAAGTAATTGGAAGATGATTTGGGTGTGGAAAAGAAGGACACAAAGACAGTAAGTGCAAAGGAGAAGGTTCAGTTAACACTAGGGATTAGAATAATGGTATTGCTACGACATCAACAATGGTTAAATGTTTTAAATGTGGAATGTACAGGCATTATGCAAACCAATGCCCTAAGGGAAAGTCTCATGAAGAGAATCAGTATGGTCGTATGGGTAGTATTTATGTTGATGATGATGAAGAGACTACAAATGATATGTGAGATGAAAGAATTGTTAAAGCTCAGTCAATGGTTTAAGAATGTAGTTGAATGATTACATGTTTATCATGTGTAATGTTGTATAAGAAATCTCATGGTACTATGGAATAAAGAGACATCTAAGGATTGTTACACTATTGTCTTTCCTTGAGTTTTCAAAGTGTATGATTAATGGTACCACTATCCATGAAAGGTTATTCAGATATTTTTGGAATGTATATGATATGCGCATAATGAAGGGAAAATGGGAAAATTAAATGTTTAACAGTATTCATGAGCTCATGATTGATATAAGGACTAAGTGATATCATGGTTAGAGTATATAGAATATTGAGGATTTTGGTATGTGGAAAGAGTTAACTTTTAACAGCATTCATGTTTTCACTAAGGTTCAATGGGTATTCAATAGAATACCTGATTAAGGCCTTTGAATGTTTGGAATGTGACCAACAAGACATATCTTATGATATATGGGGATCAACGATGGTATTAAATCTCTGGTAATCGTTTTCACTATATTATGAGAGTAGACTACAGTATTATAGATAAGCCTAAAGATTGGAATGGATTATGTTGGACATAGGTTAGTATTTTTTAAGGATAGAAGTTTTTTTCGATATTATTGATGGGATGTTATAGTAATATAGTTTTAGAAAAAGGACAACCTGCAGGACGGGCGACAGCCCATCGCTTCGGACAAGGCTGTGGGAATCGAACCCACAACCGAAGTGTGACTGGCCTTTATCGCCTACCACTGGCCTACAGGAAGTCCCTGGTTAGTAGAAACTAATTATATTTTATTAAGCGGTATGATATATGAAGTATAAGTTCATTTTTGGAACCATATACGATTAACCATAAGATGGACTTATAACTTTTGCTAACCTTTTGTTTGAAAGAGATGGAATGACCCATCATTCTATCACATGATCTGCTAACACATCACGAATGACAAATTCAACTTCATTTCTTTAAGAGATGAAGTGTAAATTGTCCAAAGAACGGCAAACGGTGAGACTATACCTAAATCACGAAAGTATTTCTTCTAATTTCAATTTCATCAAATTTAGGGAAATGATCTTGAAACCAAAAATGTTGTCCTAGTGCTCTTATATCTGATTAATCAGATGGTACCGTAGATCATCACAAATTTATGGATTTGTGATTGTTGGCTTTTCCATAGCCATGTTCTCTACCACTCTCCATCAGAACATGATGGTTAGATTTCTCTTCTATATCCATATTTTCACCTATGTGGAAACCCAGTGATTAGTTTATTTGGGTAACCTTTAAGTTTCATACTTTTGTTTTTAAAGATTATTTTTGGTATTCCTTTTTACGATGTGGGTTTCTATCAAAGAAATTTTTGAATAGTAAACCATTTATAACCCCGACGAATTTCGAGGGCGAAATTCATTTTAAGGGGGGTGGAATGTAACACCCCAAGATTTTATGAAAAATATTCTTTTTAATTTCATTAATGTATTGTGTTGTACGCTACACCAAAAGGAGCTTGCACAACACGTATCCTTGACTTGCCTTTCATTACACGCAATCGTGACCTTCCTTGATAGCGTGTGTAGTACGCAATACCGAGTTTCACTAAGCAACGATATGCTATTAAAATATTATTAAAACTAGCCGTTATGAATAGTAATAACCACTTTTTGAAATTTTTTAGATTTTATTTTGGAATTCATTTTTGGAGTCGGAATATTGAAATTAGCTTAGGGTGAAATTTTGGTGATTTTCGGATAACTTTCATATTTTGATGAATAGTGAAAATTACTAAATTTTAATTAAAAACAACTTTTTCAATCGAAATAATTAATAGTGATAAATTATTAATTTGAGTGTTTTTAAAGTATATTTAGAATATATTTTTACAATTTAATACAATGTTGGTCATTGGATGTAATTTCACATTTAAACCAGACATAAACAAGTGTCAATCTTTTGGTAGTTATTATCTCTTAAAAACATGCTATTTGTTTTGATGACGGGAATTAATTTTTAAATTAATTAATGCAACTGATATGATTTGAATTTGGTAAAATAGACATCATATTTGAGTTCATAATATCAAATATATCTTAGGCCTAATTATTGGTATTTTTCTGGAAACTTTCATTTTTTGATGAATAGTGAAACCACTAAATGGTAGTTAAAAAAAATGAATTTTTCATAAAACATAATTTTACCGCTTCTGTGAATGGAATTTCAAAAATCCTAGAGACACGGTTGATGTAAGTAAGTATAATTTGGTTCAATGAGATGAAAATAATTTTTTGGTGAATAGTAACTTTTTACTTTTTTTACCACGGTTAAAAGTAAATAGGGTAATTAAGGGTAAAAATGATATTATAATTATCCTGACACATGTCCTAATTCTATTGGAAAAGTGTAATTCGACCAAAAACAATCTTAGGAATATAATATGACCATTTAGGCCCACTTGGATTAGATTAGGACATTTATTATTATTTAATTCAAAGAAGAGTTAAAAGAGTTAAAATCAAAGTTTATCTACTAAAACATTTTTAATATAGGGTTATACATAAGATAAATTCGATTTTAAATATTAATTAGAAATCTAAAAAGATTTCATACATAATTTTATTTTATTTGTAATTTCTAGATATCAAATAATTTAATTTATTTATGACACAAAGATGATGCAGTAATTATCTTATTAATGAAATATTGACATAATGGATGTTATAAATACCAAAATAAATGTAATTTAATACTTTTTATGAATTACAATAATTTTATAGGTTAATATGACATGTTAGTATTGGTTTAAGTAACTATTTTCGAACTTATAATTCTGTTATGATTTTCACAAAAATCAATTACTAAATAGTGTCAAAATTGACATAAAATAGTTTTTAAAACAAATATTATATTATTAATTGTTATTTTATTCCTAAAAATCTAAGGTTCGTCCAAATGACTTAGATAAGGTTATATATATTAATAATAAACAATTTGGGGTTCGTTTGGATTCTTATAGTAAGTTTATTAACCTTATAGTGTAAGAACACAAGAAGACACGGTAAAAGTAAAATTATTTAACTTAATGTTAAATCTAAATGATAAGGTTAAAATAGGAACCTAAACTTCTCTAAATTCTATTGGATGAGATTATTTCGACCCATACCCACCTTAGCCTCGAAATAAATCAATTTGGAGCTATTTAAAACCGAACTTTACTTTATAATAAAATAATATTTTTAGTTTTTCCAAAGGAGCCCCTCTCCTCCCTTATAAAAGGGAACCTCCTCCCTCTCTTCCTCACACAACTTTGAGCCTTGAAGCTCGGCCAACCCCTACCAAATTATCTTCTACACTTCCCTAGAAACATCCTAGAGGTTCTTTGCTTCCTCAAATACCAATTTTAGTGCCCTAAGAGGAGGTCTCAAAGAGGCACTTCAAAGAAGAGGTAATTTCCGTTACCGATTCTTTCACCTTTAATTCTTCTTCCACTTCTTCTTCTTAGGTTGTTTAATTATGAAGTAATAACATCAGTATCACTCATATAATGATATGTTATTATAAGTATGAAACAATCCTATTTCACCATCTATCCATCCTACGGAAAACGAAATCACCGCGCGTGCGTACGTACGGAATACCGTCTCCACGCCGTGGTGAAATCTATTTTCCACCACCACCTTACTTGGATGGGTATAATGGTGTAAATAATAACTAGATATTATTATTTTAAAGTCATATTGATTCTGAAATAGTATACATACACTCCAATACAGTCCCACGATCATGGGAACGATATCATCGCTCGTGCGTACGTACGGACTACCGTCTCCACGACGCGATGAGATTCATTCTCCATGATAACCATTTAAGAATGATTATAAAGTATATATAAGAAATAATAATGAAATATATGACATTATAAAGCTACTGGATTTATGTATATATGTATTTCATCTACTTACTTCCATTCAAGACAATAAGGAATGGAAAACAGCGTTCATGCGTACGTATGGACTACCGTCTCCATGAACGGTGTGTTTCATTTCATTTATCTATCTATTATATATATATATATATACTGAATATATATGATATATAAAACATGTTTTATATTCTGGAAGTAAGTAAATCATGATATAAGTAATAATAATTTCAAGAACAACAAGTCCAAACACCTACGATAAATGAAACGATTTTACCCAAAACGCTTCTTTAACATGGAATTTACAAAAGAACGGGTAATATGAAGTCATAAGTGAACCATATATGATATAATAACAATTAATATGATTCTGTAATAAGTCAATGACATTATTTAAATCATTATACAGGAGGTTCGGACACTTACGAAGCAAATCGGACATAAGGTAAGGGAAATATCACAATCTCATTTTTATCCGAGATTGTTTATTCGTAAGTATTTACTGGGGTGTATTTTATCATCCACATCCATGTTTCCTCAATATGTAATATTATTTCCATCCACCTAAAATTGTTTAAATCCAATTTTACCCTTCAGTAAGTTTTTAGTAAAATATATGAAAGGAATCTTTTGTCGTTTTTCATACGAGGTACTTTTTGACTTTTCCGACAAAAGTATGGGAAGAATGTTTTTTTTAACTTATACGACATGAATGGATTTTTAAAACATTATTTCCAAGAAGCATACTTTATAAGTTTTCAAGTTTATTTTTAATCAACTTATTTTATTTTAATGTTGTATGACATTTTAAGAAAGGAAAAATGTTTTTGAAGAAGAAAGGATATTTTCCTCAAGAATGGAGTTCAAGTGTTTTATCAAAATTATTTTCCATCTAAGATAATAAAGGGTTCTATTTTTATCCATATTATTACATTGATTTGATTATGTTGTGATGGAATTATATTTTTATGAATTCATTTATCTTATATGAATTGTTTTATGATGTCACGATGTTTAAAATTCCCATTTTTATTACATGGGTTATGCTATGATGTATGGTTTTCTGATTTTGTGGCACACATAAGAATGGTATCATTATGAGATGGGTGGGACCTATATCTCCCTCCAATGCATTGGGTAAAGATTTTATATCTCATGAGATAGACATGGCTGGAGTGGTAGGTTATACCGGTTCAGTGAAACAGGACTGAAACGAGGGTGACTAGGTTCAGAAAGGGACTTTGTCCACTAATATAGTCTTGGAAATGAGTCTTGACTAATAAGAAATGATTCTCTATGATTATGTGTGTATGACATGAAGTTTAATGTTTTATGTTATGATTATTGTGATTACATTTCACTGCCATGAGTTATCCCAGGTTATGAAATTATGATCTCTTTTACAGGTTAATATTTCCAAAAGTTATGTGCTTATGTATATGATGTGATTGATATTTCTTTTTTTTACACTTACTGAGCATTTGAGATCACCCTTTTATTTTTACTTTTCCTCAGGATATAAAGAAAGGTTTTAGGTATAAAAAAAAGGAAGATCTTTATGGGAGATGTTGAAGATCTTTCACCAGGATTAGAAGATTATATTCCGAGTTTCCAAAGACACTAAACTATTACGATCCTTGTGTGGGTGTTTTTGTTATGTACTAAGTATTCCGCAAATGTAATGTACTGTCAATGTACGTCAGGCTTCAGGTCTCTACAGTTGGTATCAGAGGGAGGTTTAGTCAACCTTTAGAAACTAGGATGCGAGAACGTTAGTGAGATCCATAGAGATATTTCTAAGGTATGTCTAGGGATGTCCCTAAGGATAAGTATATGTATAGGTTATAGTCCTAGAATTTCGCTAACGATCTTAGAATTAAAACTAAGATGTTAGATATTGAAGGTACTTCCCCTTTACTATGTTGTTTTCCCTAGCATTATTTTTGCCTCTCACACTATTCTTTTTGGGTTTTAGAAAATGGCTGGAAACAAGATGATTCACGATATTGGAGGATATGATGCACAATGGAATGATATTCTTCATGAGCAACCAAATGAAATGGGATTTGGAAGTCCAATCATCATTATTATGCCGAATCAGAAATCTCATAATATGATCAATAAAGTAAAATTTGTTATGTTTCCTGACTCGGCTAATAAGAGAAAGATGGAGTTTCATGATGATCATAGAGGAAAGAAAGTTCAATTTCCCCTATGTAAATCATGTTGGAAGAGGAATCAAGGAGAATGTTTCAAAGGAACTGGAAGATGATTTGGGTGTGGAAAAGAAAGACACAAAGCCAGTAAGTGCAAAGGAAAAGGTTCAGTTAACACCAGGGATGAGGATAATGGTATTTCTACGACGTCAACAATGGTTAAATGTTTTAAATGTGGAATGTACGGGCATTATGCAAACCAATTCCCTAAGGGAAAGTCTCATGAAGAGAATCAGTATGGTCGTATGGGTAGTATTTATGTTGATGATGATGAAGAGACTACAAATGATATGTGAGATGAAAGAATTGTTGAAGCTCGGTCAATGGTTTAAGAATTTAGTGGAATGATTACATGTTTATCATGTGTAATGTTGTATAAGAAATCTCATGGTACTATGGAATAAAGAGACATCTAAGGATTGTTACACTGTTGTCTTTCCTTGAGTTTTTAAAGTGTATGATTAATGGTACCACTATCCATGAAAGGTTATTCATATATTTTTGGAATGTAGATGATATGCGCATAATGAAGGGAAAAGGAGAAAATTAAATGTTTAATAGTATTCATGAGCTCATGATTGATATAAGGACTAAGTGATATCATGGTTAGAGTATATAGAATATTGAGGATTTTGGTATGTGGAAAGAGTTAACTTTTAACAGCATTCATGTTTTCACTAAGGTTCAATGGGTATTCAAGAGAATACCTGATTAAGGCCTTTGAATGTTTGGAATGTGACCAACAAGAAATATCTTATGATATATGGGGATCAACGATGGTATTAAATCTCTGGTAATCGTTTTCACTATATTATGAGAGTGGACTACAGTATTATAGATAAGCCTAAAGATTGGAAGGAATTATGTTGGAGATAAGTTAGTATTGTTTAAGGATAGAAATTTTTTTCGATATTATTGATGGGATGTTATAGTAATATAGTTTTAGAAAAAGGACAACCTGCAGGACGGGCGACAGCCCATCGCTTCGGACAAGGCTGTGGGAATCGAACCCACAACCGAAGTGCGACTGGCCTTTATCGCCTACCACTGGCCTACAGGAAGTCCCTGGTTAGTAGAAACTAATTTTATTTTATTAAGCGGTATGATATATGAAGTATAAGTTCATTTTTGGAACCATATACGATTAACCATAAGATGGACTTATAACTTTTGCTAACCTTTTGTTTGAAAGAGATGGAATGACCCATCATTCTATCACATGATCTGCTAACACATCACGAATGACAAATTCAACTTCATTTCTTTAAGAGATGAAGTGGAAATTGTCCAAAGAACGACAAACGGTGAGACTATACCAAAATCACGAAAGTATTTCTTCTAATTTCAATTTCATCAACTTTAGGGAAATGATCTTGAAAACCAAAAATTTTGTCCTAGTGCTCTTATATATGATTAATCAGATGGTACCTTAGATCGTCACAAATTTATGGATTTGTCATTGTTGGCTTTTCCATAGCCATGTTCTCTATCACTCTCCATCAGAAAATGATGGTTAGATTTCTCTTCCATATCCATATTTTCACCTATGTGGAAACCCAGTGATTAGTTTATTTGGGTAACCGTTAAGTTTCATACTTTTTTTTTAAAGATTAGTTTTGGTATTCCTTTTTACGATGTGGGTTTCTATCAAAGAAATTTTCGAATAGTAAACCATTTATAACCCTGACGAATTCCGAGGGCGAAATTCATTTTAAGGGGGGTAGAATGTAACACCCCGAGATTTTATGAAAAATATTCTTTTTAATTTCATTAATGTCTTGTGTTGTACGCTACACCAAAAGGAGCTTTCACAACACGTATCCTTGACTTGCCTTTCATTACACGCAATCGCGACCTTCCTTGATAGCGTGTGTAGTACGCAATACCGAGTTTCACTAAGCAACGATATGCTATTAAAATATTATTAAAACTAGCCGTTATGAATAGTAATAACCAATTTTTTCAAATTTTGTAGATTTTATTTTGGAATTCATTTTTGGATTCGGAATATCGAAATTATCTTAGGGTGAAATTTTGGTGATTTTCGGATAACTTTCATATTTTGATGAATAGTGAAAATTACTAAATTTTAATTAAAAACAACTTTTTCAATCGAAATAATTAATAGTGATAAATTATTAATTTGAGTGGTTTTAAAGTATATTTAGAATATATTTTTACAATTTAATACAATTTTGGTCATTGGATGTAATTTCACATTTAAACCAGACATAAACAAGTGTCAATCTTTTTGTAGTTATTATCTCTTAAAAACACGCTATTTGTTTTGACGATGGGAATTAATTTTTAAATTAATTAATGAAACTGATATGTTTTAAATTTGGTAAAATAGACATCATTTTTGAGTTCATAATATCAAATATAGCTTAGGCCTAATTTTTGGTATTTTTCTGGAAACTTTCATTTTTTGATGAATAGTGAAACCACTAAGTGGTAGTTAAAAAAAATGAATTTTTCATAAAACTTAATTTTACCGCTTCTGTGAATGGAATTTCGAAAATCTGAGAGACACGGTTGATGTCAGTAAGTAAAATGTGGTTCAATGAGATGAAAATATTTTTTTGGTGAATAGTAACTTTTTACTTTTTTACCACAGTTAAAAGTAAATAGGGTAATTGAGGGTAAAAATGATATTATTATTACCCGGACACATATCCTAATTCTATTGGACAAGTGTAATTCGACCAAAAACTAGATTAGGAATATAATATGACCAGTTAGGCCCACATGGATTAGATTAGGACATTTATTATTATTTAATTCAAAGAAGAGTTAAAAGAGTTAAAATCAAAGTTTATTTACTAAAAGATTTTTACTATAGGGTTATACATAAGATAAATTCGATTTTAAATATTAATTAGAAAGATAAAAAGATTTCATACATAATGGTATTTTATTTGTAATTTTTAGACATCATATAATTTAATTTATTTATGACACAAAGATGATGCAGTAATTATCTTATTAATGAAATATTGACATAATTGATGTTATAAATACCAAAATAAATGTAATTTAAGACTTTTTATGAATTAAACTAATTTTATAGGTTAATATGACATGTTAGTATTGATTTAATTAACTTTTTTAGAACTTATCATTCTGATATGATTTTCACAAAAATCAATTACTAAATAGTGTCAAAATTGACATAAAATAGTTTTTAAAACAAATATTATATTATTAATTGTTATTTTATTCCTAAAAATATAAGGTTCGGAAAAATGAATTAGATAAGGTTATATATATTAATAATAAACAATTTGGGGTTCTTTTGGCTTCTTATATTATGTTTATTAACCTTATAGTGTAAGAACACAAGAAGACACGGTAAAAGTAAAATTATTTAACTTAATGTTAAATCTAAATGATAAGGTTAAAATAGGAACCTAAACTTGTCTAAATTCTATTTTATGAGAGTATTTCGACCCATCCCCACCTTATCCTCTAAATAAATCAATTTGGAGCTATTTAAAACCGAACATTACTTTATAATAAAATAATATTTTTAGTTTTTCCAAAGGAGCCCATCTCCTCCCTTATAAAAGGGCACCTCCTCCCTCTCTTCCTCACACAACTTTGAGCCTTCAAGCTCGTCCAAACCCTGAAAAATTCTCTTCTCCACTTCCCTAGAAACATCCTAGAGGCTCTGGTCTTCCTCAAAGACCAATTTTAGTGCCCTAAGAGGAGGTCTCCAAGAGGCACTTCAAAGAAGAGGTAATTTCTGTTTCCGATTCTTTCACCTTTATTTCTTCTACCACTTCTTCTTCTTAGGTTGTTTAATTATGAAGTAATAACATCAGTATCACTCATATACTGATATGTTATTATAAGTATGAAACAATCCTATTTCACCATCTATCCATCCTACGGAAAATGAAATCACCGCGCGTGCGTACGTACGGAATACCGTCTCCACGCCGTGGTGAAATCTATTTTCCACCACCACCTTACTTGGATGGGTATAATGGTGTAAATAATAACTATATATTATTATTTTCAAGTCATATTGATTATGAAATAGTATACATACACTCCAATACAGTCCCACGATCATGAGAACGATATCATCGCTCGTGCGTACGTACGGACTACCGTCTCCACGACGTGATGAGATTCATTCTCCATGTTAACCATTTAAGAATGATTATTAAGTATATATAAGAAATAAAAATGAAATATATGACATTATAAAGCTACTGGATTTATGTATATATGTATGTCATCTACTTACTTACATTCAAGACAATAAGGAATGGAAAATAGCGTTCATGCGTACGTACGGACTACCGTCTCCATGAACGGTGTGTTTCATTTCATTTATCTATCTATTATATATATATATATATACTGAATATATATGATATATAAAACATGTTTTATATTCTGTAAGTAAGTAAATAATGATATAAGTAATAATAATTTCAAGAATAACAAGTCCAATCACCTACGATAAATGAAACGATTTTACCCAAAACGCTTCTTTAACATGGAATTTACAAAGGAACGGGTAATATAAAGTCATAAGTGAACCATATATGGTATAATAACAATGAATATGATTCTGTAATAAGTCAATGACATTATTTAAATCATTATACAGGAGGTTCGGACACTTACGAAGCAAATCGGACCTAAGGTAAGGGAAATATCACAATCTCATTTTTATCCGAGATTGTTTATTCGTAAGTATTTACTAGGGTGTATTTTATCATCCACATCCATGTTTCCTCAATTTGTAATATTATTTCCATCCACCTACAATTGTTTAAATCCAATTTTACCTTTCAGTAAGTTTTTAGTAAAAGATATGATAGTAATCTTCTATCGTTTTTCATATGAGGTACTTTTTGACTTTTCCGACAAAAGTACGGGAAGAATGTTTTTTTTAACTTATACGACATGAATGTATTTTTAAAACATTATTTCCTAGAAGCATCCTTTACAAGTTTTCAAGTTTATTTTTAATCAACTTATTTTATTTTAAAGTTGTATGACATTTTAAGAAAGGAAAAATGTTTTTGAAGAAGAAAGTATATTTTCCTCAAGAATGGAGTTCAAGTGTTTTATCAAAATTATTTTCCATCTAAGATAATAAAGGGTTCTGTTTTTATCCATATTATTACATTGATTTTATTATTTTGTGATGGAATTATATTTTTATGAATTCCTTTATCTTATATGAATTGTTTTATGATGTCACGATGTTTAAAATTCCCATTTTTATTACATGGGTTATGCTATGATTTATGGTTTTCTGATTTTGTGGCACACATAAGAATGGTATCATTATGAGATGGGTGGGACCTATATCTCCCTCCAATGCATTGGGTAAAGATTTTATATCTCATGAGATAGACATGGCTGGAATGGTAGGATATACCGGTTCAGTGAAACAGGACTGAAACGAGGGTGACTCGGTTCAGAAAGGGACTTTGTCCACTAAGATAGTCTTGGCAATGAGTCTTGACTAATAAGAAATGATTCTCTATGATTATGTGTGTATGCCACAAAGTTTAATGTTTTATGTTATGATTATTGTGATTACATTTCACTACCATGAGTTATCCCAGGTTATGAAATTATGATCTCTTTTACAGGTTAAGATTTCCAAAAGTTATGTGCTTATGTATATGATGTGATTGATATTTCTTTTGTTTACCCTTAATGAGCATTTCAGCTCACCCTTTTATGTATACTTTTCCCCAAGATATAAATAAAGGTTTTAGGTATTAAAAAAAAGGAGGATCTTTATAGGATATGTTGAAGATCTTCCACCAGGATTAGAAGATTATATTCTGAGTTTCCAAAGACACTAAACTATTACAATCCTTGTGTGTGTGTTTTTGTTATGTACTAAGTATTCCGTAAATGTAATGTAATTTCAATGTACGTCAAGCTTCGGGTCTCTACAGTTTGTATCAGAAGGAGGTTTAGTCAACCTTTGGAAACTAGGATGCGAGAACGTTAGTGAGATCCCTAGAGATATTTCTAAGGTATGTCTAGGGATGTCCCTAAGGATAAGTATAAGTATAGGTTATAGTCCTAGAATTGCGCTAACGATCTTAGAATTAAAACTAAGATGTTAGATGTTGAAGGTACTTACCCTTTACTATGTTGTTTTCCCTAGCATTATTTTTGCCTCTCACACTATTCTTTTTGGGTTTTAGAAAATGGCTGGAAACAAGATGATTCACGATATTGGAGAATATGATGGACAATGGAATGATATTCTTCATGAGCAACCAAATGAAATGGGATTTGGAAGTCCAATCATAATTATTATGCCGAATCAGAAATATCATAATATGATCAATAAAGTAAAATTTGGTAAGTTTCCTGACTCGGCTAATAAGAGAAAGATGGAGTTTCATGATGATCATAGAGGAAAGAAAGTTCAATTTCTCCTATGTAAATCATGTGGGAAGAGGCATCAAGGAGAATGTTTCAAAGGAACTGGAAGATTCTTTGGGTGTGGAAAATAAGAACACAAAGCCAGTAAGTGCAAAGGAAAAGGTTCCGTTAACACCAGGGATGAGGATAATGGTATTGCTACGACATCAACAATGGTTAAATGTTTTAAATGTGGAATGTATGGGCATTATGCAAACCAATGCCCTAAGGGAAAGTCTCATGAAGAGAATCAGTATGGTCGTATGGGTAGTATTTATGTTGATGATGATGAAGAGACTACAAATGATATGTGAGATGAAAGAATTTTTGAAGCTTGGTCAAAGTTTTAAGAATGTAGTGGAATGATTACATGTTTATAATGTGTAATGTTGTATAAGAAATCTCATGGTTCTATGGAATAAAGAGACATCTAAGGATTGTTACACTGTTGTCTTTCCTTGAGTTTTGAAAGTGTATGATTAATGGTACCACTATCCATGAAAGGTTATTCAGATATTTTTGGAATGTAGATGATATGCGCATAATGAAGGGAAAAGGAGAAAAATAAATGTTTAACAGTATTCATGAGCTCATGATTGATATAAGGACTAAGTGATATCATGGTTAGAGTATATAGAATATTGAGGATTTTGGTATGTGGAAAGAGTTAACTTTTAATAGCATTCATGTTTTCACTAAGGTTCATTGGGTATTCATGAGAATACCTGATTAAGGCCTTTGAATGTTTTGAATGTGACCAACAAAACATATCTTATGATATATGGTGATCAACGATGGTATTAAATCTCTGGTAATCGTTTTCACTATATTATGAGAGTGGACTATAGTATTATAAATAAGCCTAAAGATTGGAATGGATTATGTTGGACATAAGTTAGTATTGTTTAAGGATAGAAGTTTTTTTTCGATATTATTGATGGGATGTTATAGTAATATAGTTTTAGAAAAAGGACAACCTGCAGGACGGGCGACAGCCCATCGCTTCGGACAAGGCTGTGGGAATCAAACCCACAACTAAAGTGTGACTGGCCTTTATCGCCTACCACTGGCCTACAGAAAGTCCCTGGTTAGTAGAAACTAATTTTATTTTATTAAGCGGTATGATATATGAAGTATAAGTTCATTTTTGGAACCATATACGATTAACCATAAGATGGACTTATAACTTTTGCTAACCTTTTGTTTGAAAGAGATGGAATGACCCATCATTCTATCACATGATCTGCTAACACATCACGAATGAAAAATTCAACTTCATTTCATTAAGAGATGAAGTGTAAATTGTCCAAAGAACGAAAAACGGAGAGACTATACCAAAATCACGAAAGTATTTCTTCTAATTTCAATTTCATCAACTTTAGGGAAATGATCTTGAAAACAAAAAAGGTTGTCCTAGTGCTCTTATATCTGATTAATCAGATGGTACCTTAGATCGTCACAAATTTATGGATTTGTGATTGTTGGCTTTTCCATAGCCATGTTCTCTACCACTATCCATCAGAACATGATGGTTAGATTTCTCTTCCATATCCATATTTTCACCTATGTGGAAACCCAGTGATTAGTTTATTTGGGTAACCGTTAAGTTTCATACTTTTGTTTTTAAAGATTAGTTTTGGTATTCCTTTTTATGATGTGGGTTTCTATCAAAGAAATTTTTGAATAGTAAACCATTTATAACCCCGACGAATTTCGAGGGAAAAATTCATTTTAAGGGGGGTAGAATGTAACACCCCGAGATTTTATGAAAAATATTCTTTTTAATTTCATTAATGTCTTATGTTGTACGCTACACCAAAAGGAGCTTGCACAACACATATCCTTGACTTTCCTTTCATTACACGCAATCGCGACCTTCCTTGATAGCGTGTGTAGTACGCAATACCGAGTTTCACTAAGCAACGATATGCTATTAAAATATTATTAAAACTAGCCGTTATAAATAGTAATAACCACTTTTTGAAATTTTTTAGAATTTAGTTTGGAATTCATTTTTGGATTCGGAATATCGAAATTAGCTTAGGGTGAAATTTTGGTGATTTTCGGATAACTTTCATATTTTGATGAATAGTGAAAATTACTAAATTTTAATTAAAAACAACTTTTTCAATAGAAATAATTAATAGTGATAAATTATTAATTTGAGTGGTTTTAAAGTATATTTAGAATATATTTTTACAATTTAATACAATGTTGTTCATTGGATTTAATTTCACATTTAAACCAGACATAAACAAGTGTCAATCTTTTGGTAGTTATTATCTCTTAAAAACACGCTATTTGTTTTGACGACGGGAATTAATTTTTAAATTAATTAATGCAAATGATATGTTTTGAATTTGGTAAAATAGAAATCATTTTTGAGTTCATAATATCAAATATAGCTTAGGCCTAATTTTTGGTATTTTTCTGGAAACTTTCATTTTTTGATGAATAGTGAAACCACTAAGTGGTAGTTAAAAAAAATGAATTTTTCATAAAACTTAATTTTACCGCTTCTGTGAATAGAATTTCGAAAATCCGAGAGACACGGTTGATGTCAGTAAGTAAAATGTGGTTCAATGAGATGAAAATAATTTTTTGGTGAATAGTAACTTTTTACTTTTTTTACCACGGTTAAAAGTAAATAGGGTAATTAAGGGTAAAAATGATATTATTATTACCCTGACACATATCCTAATTCTATTAGACAAGTGTAATTCGACCAAAAAAAAGCTTAGGAATATAATATGACCAGTTAGGCCCACTTGGATTAGATTAGGACATTTATTATTATTTAATTCAAAGAAGAGTTAAAAGAGTTAAAATCAAAGTTTATTTACTAAAACATTTTTAATATAGTGTTATACATAAGCTAAATTCGATTGTAAATATTCATTAGAAAGATAAAACGATTTCCTACATAAGTGTATTTTATTTGTAATTTTTAGACATCAAATAATTTAATTTATTTATGACACAATGATGATCCAGTAATTATCTTATTAATGAAATATTGACATAATTGATGTTATAAATACCAAAATAAATGTAATTTAAGACTTTTCATGAATTCCACTAATTTTATAGGTTAATATGACATGTTCATATTGATTTAATTAACTTTTTTCGAACTTATCATTCTGGTATGATTTTCACAAAAATCAATTACTAAATAGTGTCAAAATTGTCATAAAATAGTTTTTAAAACAAGTATTATATAATTAATTGTTATTTTATTCCTAAAAATATAAGGTTCGGCCAAATGACTTAGATAAGGTTATATATATTAATAATAAACAATTTGGGGTTCTTTTGGCTTCTTATAGTATGTTTATTAACCTTATAGTGTAAGAACACAAGAAGACACGGTAAAAGTAAAATTATTTAACTTAATGTTAAATCTAAATGATAAGGTTAAAATAGGAACCTAAACTTGTCTAAATTCTATTGGATGAGAGTCTTTCGACCCATCCCCACCTTATCCTCGAAATAAATCAATTTTGAGCTATTTAAAACCGAACTTGACTTTATAATAAAATAATATTTTTAGTTTTTCCAAAGGAGCCCCTCTCCTCCCTTATAAAAGGGAACCTCCTCCCTCTCTTCCTCACACAACATTGAGCCTTCAAGCTCGGCCATACCCTACCAAATTCTCTTCTCCACTTCCCTAGAAACATCCTAGATGCTCTGGTCTTCCTCAAAGACAAATTCTAGTTCCCTAAGAGGAGGTCTCAAAGAGGCACTTCAAAGAAGAGGTAATTTCTGTTACCGATTCTTTCACCTTTATTTCTTCTTCCACTTCTTCTTCTTAGGTTGTTTCATTATTAGGTAATAACATAAGTATCAATAATATACTGATATGTTATTATAAGTATGAAACAATCCTATTTCACCATCTATCCATCCTATGGAAAAACGAAATCACTGCGCGTGCGTACGTATGGAATACCGTCTCCACGCCGTGGTGAAATCTATTTTCCACCACCACCATACTTGGATGGGTATAACGGTGTAAATAATAACTATATATTATTATTTTAAAGTGATATTGATTTTTAAATAGTATACATACACTCCAATACAGTCCCACGATCATGAGAACGATATCATCGCTCGTGCGTACGTACGGACTACCGTCTCCACGACGCGATGAGATTCATTCTCCATGTTAACCATTTAAGAATGATTATAAAGTATATATAAGAAATAATAATGAAATATATGACATTATAAAGCTACTTTATTTATGTATATATGTATGTCATCTACTTACTTCCATTCAAGATAATAAGGAATGGAAAACAGCGTTCATGCGTACGTACGGACTACCGTCTCCATGAACGGTGTGTTTCATTTCATTTATCTATCTATTATATATATATATAGATATACTGAATATATATGATATATAAAACTTGTTTTAAATTCTGGAAGTAAGTAAATCATGATATAAGTAATAATAATGTCAGGAACAACAAGTCCAAACACCTACGATAAATGAAACGATTTTACCCAAAACGCTTCTTTAACATGGAATTTACAAAAGAACGGGTAATATAAATTCATAATTGAACAATATATGATATAAGAACAATTAATATGATTCTGTAATAAGTCAATTGCATTATTTAAATCATTATACAGGAGTTTCGGACACTTACGAAGCAAATCGGACCTAAGGTAAGGGAAATATCACAATCTAATTTTTATCCGAGATTGTTTATGCATAAGTATTTACTGGGGTATATTTTATCATCCACATCCATGTTTCCTCAATATGTAATATTATTTCCATCCACCTACAATTGTTTAAATCCAATTTTACCCTTCAGTAAGTTTTTAGTAAAAGATATGAAAGGAATCTTTTGTCGTTTTTCATACGAGGTACTTTTTAACTTTTCCAACAAAAGTACGGGAAGATTGTTTTTTTTAACTTATACGACATGATTGGATTTTTAAAACATTATTTCCAAGTAGCATCCTTTACAAGTTTTCAAGTTTATTTTTAATCAACTTCTTTTATTTTAAAGTTGTATGACATTTTAAGAAAGGAAAAATGTTTTTGAAGAAGAAAGGATATTTTCCTCATGAATGGAGTTCAAGTGTTTTATCAAAATTATTTTCCATCTAAGATAATAAAGGGTTCTGTTTTTATCCATATTATTACATTGATTTGATTATTTTGTGATGTAATTATATTTTTATGAATTCCTTTATCTTATATGAATTGTTTTATGATGTCACAATGTTTAAAATTCCCATTTTTATTACATGGGTTGTGCTATGATGTATGGTTTTATGATTTTGTGGCACACATAAGAATGGTATCATTATGAGATGGGTGGGACCTATATCTCCCTCCAATGCATTGGGTAAAGATTTGATATCTCATGAGATAGACATGACTGGAATGGTGAGTTATACCGGTTCAGTGAAACAGGACTGAAACGAGGGTGACTCGGTTCAGAAAGGGACTTTGTCCACTAAGATAGTCTTGGAAATGAGTCTTGACTAATAAGAAATGATTCTCTATGATTATGTGTGTATGACACAAAGTTTAATGTTTTATGTTATGATTATTGTGATTACATTTCACTGCCATGAGTTATCCTAGGTTATGAAATTATGATCTCTTTTACAGGTCAAGATTTCCAAAAGTTATGTGCTTATGTATATGATGTGATTGATATTTCTTTTGTTTACCCTTACTGAGCATTTGAGATCACCCTTTTATGTTTACTTTTCCCCAGGATATAAAGAAAGGTTTTAGGTATAAAAAAAAGGAAGATCTTTATGGGATATGTTGAAGATCTTCCACCAGGATTAGAAGATTATATTCCGAGTTTCCAAAGACACTAAACTATTACGATCCTTGTGTGTGTGTTTTTGTTATGTGCTAATTATTCCGCAAATGTAATGTAATTTCAATGTACGTCAGGCTTAGGGTCTCTACACCAATAGTACTAATCTAGACCAATAAGGTTATAGGTCTCTATCAATAATAAATTCATACAAAATTATTCAATGACTTTTGTCTTTTAAGGATCATTTGAAATATCATCAGTAGTGACCATGTGACTTGGAAATATGACTTGTTGAAAACAAGATTCAAACTTATTAAACTTGTCATATAACTTATTCCTCTATATAGTTTGTAAAAAAATCCTATAATAATATTTCTAATCCTATTAATTTTTTTAATAAATAATATTATCATCAATAATGACTTTCATAAACTCATCAAGGTAATCTATAAAGTCTCTATTCATTAATTCCTTAAAAATATTTGGGGTATTTTTAAAACCAAAATGAATTACCAAAATATCATATAATCCATACCTAGTTCAAAAAAAGGTATTTGGAGTATCTTGATTTATTAAATCAAGTTGATAATATATATATTAAGTAAATCATAGAAAAATATGATTCATGATTAATTTATTCAAATAGATCACAAATTCTTAATAATGTATATTTGTTCTTAATAATAATACAATTTAGTTCTAGATAATCAATAAATAATAACATAGATCCACCCTTCTTCACAAATAAAATAGGATAACCCCAATGATACACATTAGGAAAGATAACCCCTTTGTTCAGTAGATCTTATAACTTCTTCTTTAACTCATCCATATCAACTGAATCCATTATATATATAGGATTTAATATAAGAAGATATACAAATAGTGGATTAAAATAAAACTCTATTTCTCAGTCTAGGGGAGGTCTAAGAAATTAATCTATAAATGCATCTATAAATATGTTCACAATGGGTATATCCTACATCTTTATTACCTCCTCTTACTCTATTTTTATAATACATCCATACTCACCACTTTTTGTTGGTGTTTTAATTTCAAAAGATGATATTAAATAATTTGTTCCATTTTCCTTCTTAATGTTGAATACTTTTCTAGGTTGGTTCAAGAGATTAAAGGTAACCGCTATACACTTATAGTTTATATTGGCCCTGTAAGTTGAGATCCAATCCATACCTAGAGTAGTATTAAATATAACTAAGTGGAAGTAATAGATTCAATGATAATAATTTCCCAAAAATCATAATAGGGTTGTATCTTAGTTTACACGATTTTTAAACCAAAATACTTCATTTTAAAAATGGAAATAATAGGATTCATAATTCTTTACTTCAAAAAGGTTTTGGATTATAGAGGAGTGATGAGAGATTGAATACACTATCATGATTAATACATAAAAGGGATGAAAAAATAATTTTTAGTGGTATATATTGTCACTGGAAATGAAATTTCAAAGGGTATTATGATTAAAGAATCATAATTTGAAAATAAGAGAGGAAAATAAGTACCCTTACCTTACTTAAGCTTATTATCTTAGAACTAGAACTTCCAACCACCAAAACTCCTAAATATTGAATATATCATTATGGGAGAGACTCCATGATATAAATATTAATAGATAATTCAATATTTTATATTAATAAATGAGAATCAGGGGTGGGTATTTATATGTGTGGGGAGTTGAATCCCATATAATTAATTATTCGGTATTTTAAAATTCCATTATCTCAAGTTCTCCATCACGCCCATAGTTTCTAATTTTTTTTAGAAAAGTCTAGGACCAAAATAAATTGTCCCTAAAATATATTAAAAATGAGAAAGGTAGAAAAAGGAAATGGGGTTACAGGGGGGTTTACATAAACGAGACTAAGTTGTTCCCGGCATGTCCAAGTCCACCATAAGTGCATAGTCGTAAGGGGCTCTATATGACCACATGGTGCCCATCTCCATGATTTCCTTTTTTGATAGTACATCTGTAACATTATTTTATTCTCTATAAACATGTGATACCATGATATGTATCTGACTTACCAGTTCAAGACATTCAATCCAAAAATGGCATTAATCTCCGATGAACTCCTCTAGTCCTTGCTTTAAGGGATTGAACATCAAGTTATGAATCTAACTCAATCCATAGTGAATTACAGTTTCTATGGAAAAAATGTTTAACATCATATATTATATCCCATATTTCATCCTCATATGTTAATCCAAGTCCAATAAAGTAATAAAAACAACTTTTGACAAATCCCCAACATGTGCGAAAAAACACTGTCGAATCCTAAGGGTCCCAGCATGCCTACAGTTTCCCCATTAACATTCACTTCCATCCATAAAAGAAACAGAGGGATCCAAAAAATGTATTTCATCATCAGAGTCTTCCGAGGTCTTCCTATAACTCTAATCAATCTGGGAGTATTCATATTAGTGCAATCATTTCGCATCACCCCTTTATGTAGCTTCACAACTGCCTACACAAATCCATGCATGGAAAGAATTCAAGTGATGGGAATCACATTGTTAAAAAAATTATAATTCATTTCCATCCATATAGAGTCACAAATCAAGGTAGAATCAAAAAGGAGGAGATTATGAAGATATTCGCTGAAATCAATTAGGAAAATATACAATATGAGCTCCTGAATTTTCCATCATGGGTCGAACTCAATACCAAACAGACCACATGCATATCTCCATAGAGTCTGAGAATAAGTATACTCTACAAAAATTACCAAATGTCACCACTTACATAATTTAAACATCTTTATTACAAATATGTAATACATTTGATACAATTCATCTTAAAAATATATGAAATTTATCTATTAAAAAAGAAATATTTAATAAAAATATATTATTCAGATAAAAGACAATTTATTAATAAAAGAATATAAATTTTAATTTCAATGTCACCCTATGACACATAAACCCTTATGAAACTAGAATAAAATCTAGGGGTTAGGTGTGAAATGGTATTACATTAATGGGTTGGTTTTTCAATAATTTTCTTGTGGTGATTTACACTAACTTGAACTTCTCTCGTAGAAAACTCCACTCAAACAAAAATTATTGAGGTTCATCATAAGCTTGGTCTAGGTAAAACTCTAGTGATGATACTTCCTTCCTAGTTACTAAGAAATATGCCTCATATGATATTTTCTTACTAGTTGAAGATATATATTATTTTTTAGGATCCAATTAATGTAAATCGTTTCCCTAATAATATATACTAATCTTAATGGTTTTATTGTCAACAGTTATGATTCCCAATGTTAAGAATGATCAATGGTCATATTGAATTCATTTAAAATTATTCCATCATATAATATTTTTTATTTATAGTATTAATTTTTCTCATACTTTATATTCCATGGTTTTTATTATATTTCTTGTGTACTATACTTGTTATTATTGTGATGTTTATTACAAAATATGAGCCCAGTGACATTTATATTATAATCACATACTATAATTTTGTCTATTGTTTATTATTATATATAAAAATCCTATTAAATCTATATATTTTATTTTTATTTAATCATTAATAGTAATGAAATATTTATTACTATGGATTTCTAAGGTATTAAATCCCCCATTGTAAAAATTTCATCCTCAAAATTTTAAATCTTACATAATTTGGTTACCATCTCTAGGAATATATTCTTTATTTATTACTCAATATCCCATGTTTCTTCATAAAAATTCATATTCCTATAATGAACATTTATATATATATATATATATTATTGATTTCATATCACTTACTCCCTCGAGTTATTAATTTTAACTAGCTCCTCTTTTTATGATATATCAAGTTCTAGTTGTACCTCCTTGATATAAACTATATGTGGTGGGTCTAGAATATAATTCATTAATAAATATACCTGAATGAAATAATGTACCTAGGAAATATTTGTTACTAAATCAAGTCTATATACTACTAGTATTATTCTCTCTGATATTTCAATGGTACCAATATACCTTAGTCTTAGTTTTTCCTTTATTATAAATATTATTTTTTCTTTACATATATATATATTCAGGAATTATTTATTTCTAACCTGAAAATTTAAATCTCAATATCGGTTATTATCATATCTATTTTTCTATTTTGAACTACTTTGATGTGTGTTATATAACCTTCTCCTTCTCTAAGGTCTCTTGAATCAACTATACACCTTGAAATTTCCAATATCCAAATTTATCCCAGTATTATAGAGTTCAAAATTTCTTACCATATAGATACTTATATAGTTTCATAATAATCTTTTTTGATATAAATTATTATATTAATCTTCCACCAATTTAAGTTATTTAACCTAGTTTCCCTATAAATCAAGTGAGTATGACCTTAACATGTCTTTTAATATCCATAATTTCATTTCAAATTATCCATCAATCTTAGGGTGGTAAGTAAATTTCATGATTCATGTGTATAGAATGTACATTTTGTGTATATAATCCAGTAATTCATTATTTAACCAATAAATTAATGAAATGAATATTTTCTTTTCAAATCAAAATAAACTCTTCTTATCAATTTTGAACTCAAAAACTTACCATATAACAAATCTAAAATTACTTTTTGCAATTAAACATCATATCATTGATTTATATTGATAATTTACAGTAGTTATAGTTGAGTAATTATATGGGAAATATAATAGGTCATTCCATATTTTATGATCCTCAAATCTAAATTCACTAAATCATTATTCATTGGATTTTACTCTCTAATTAATTTAATGGGGTTTACATAATCCTTATGAATCAAGATACCAGCTACCTTATTTTCATTTCTAGAATGATAATTTATAGTACAATTATAATCCATAAATAACTCAAAAAATGTTTTCTACCTCATATTTAACTCATTTCTCATGAATATATTTTCCATAATTTAATGGTTTTTTATATATCTCACCTTTCTATATAGAGATAATGACATAAAATATTCAAGGAATATATTGTTTATACTAACTCAAAATCATAAGTAATTTAATTTTTCTTATGAACCTTAAATTTTATAGATTAATATTCTATAAAATTTTCATTTTTCATTAAAACATGACCAAGAACATTCTTCAAAAAATATATATATATGCTGAATCCTAAACCTCTAGAAGATAAAGTGGGTATAGATGTTTTAACAAACCTTCTCTTGAGCTCTTGGAATCATTCTTTATAATCCAATCTCTGTATAAACTTAACCTCCATCTCTCTTAACTAGATTAATGGGGTTTCTATTAAAAAAATATTATACATAAAGAACCAATTGTAACACCCCTAGATTTTATGAAAAATATTATTTTTAATTTCTTTAATGTCTTGTGTTGTACGCTACACCAAAAGGAGCTTGCACAACACGTATCCTTGACTTGCCTTTCATTACACGCAATCGCGACCTTCCTTGATAGCGTGTGTAGTACGCAATACCGAGTTTCACTAAGCAACGATATGCTATTAAAATATTATTAAAACAAGCCGTTATGAATAGTAATAACCACTTTTTGAAATTTTGTAGATTTTATTTTGGAATTCATTTTTGGATTCGAAATATCGAAATTATCTTAGGGTGAAATTTTGGTGATTTTCGGATAACTTTCATATTTTGATGAATAGTGAAAATTACTAAATTTTAATTAAAAACAACTTTTTCAATCGAAATAATTAATAGTGATAAATTATTAATTTGAGTGGTTTTAAAGTATATTTAGAATATATTTTTACAATTTAATACAATTTTGGTCATTGGATGTAATTTCACATTTAAACCAGACATAAACAAGTGTCAATCTTTTGGTAGTTATTATCTCTTAAAAACATGCTATTTGTTTTGACGACGGAAATTAATTTTTAAATTAATTAATGCAACTGATATGTTTTGAATTTGGTAAAATATACATCATTTTTGAGTTCATAATATAAAATATAGCTTAGGAATAATTTTTGGTATTTTTCTGGAAACTTTCATTTTTTGATGAATATTGAAACCACTAAGTGGTAGTTAAAAAAATGAATTTTTCATAAAAATTAATTTTACCGCTTCTGTGAATTGAATTTTGAAAATCTGAGAGACACGGTTGATGTCAGTAAGTAAATGTGGTTCAATGAGATGAAAATTATTTTTTGTTGAATAGTAACTTTTTACTTTTTTTACCACGGTTAAAAGTAAATAGGGTAATTAAGGGTTAAAATGATATTATTATTACCCTGACACATGTCCTAATTCTATTGGAAAAGTGTAATTCGACCAAAAACAAGATTAGGAATATAATATGACCATTTAGTCTCACTTGGATTAGATTAGGACATTTATTATTATTTAATTCAAAGAAGAGTTAAAAGAGTTAAAATCAATGTTTATTTACTAAAACATTTTTAATATAGGGTTATACATAAGATAAATTCGATTATAAATATTCATTAGAAAGCTAAAAATATTTCCTACATAATGGTATTTTATTTGTAATTTTTAGACATCAAGTAATGTAATTTATTTATGACACAAAGATGATGCAGTAATTATCTTATTAATGAAATATTGAAATAATTGATGTTATAAATACCAAAATAAATGTAATTTAAGACTTTTTAAGAATTACACTAATTTTATAGGTTAATATGACATGTTAGTATTTATTTAATTAACTTTTTTCGAACTTATCATTCTTTTATGATTTTTACAAAAATCAATTACTAAATAGTGTCAAAATTGACATAAAATAGTTTTTAAAACAAATATTATATTATTAATTGTTATTTTATTCCTAAAAATCTAAGGTTCAGCCAAATGACTTAGATAAGGTTATATATATTAATAATAAACAATTTGGGGTTCTTTTTTCTTCTTATAGTAAGTTTATTAACCTTATAGTGTAAGAACACAAGAAGACACGGTAAAAATAAAATTATTTAACTTAATGTTAAATCTAAATGATAAGGTTAAAATAGGAACCTAAACTTGTCTAAATTATACTGGATGAGATTATTTCAACCCATCCCCACCTTACCCTCTAAATAAATCAATTTGGAGCTATTTAAAACCGAAATTGACTTTATAATAAAATAATATTTTTAGTTTTTCCAAAGGAGCCCCTCTCCTCCCTTATAAAAGGGAACCTCCTCCCTCTCTTCCTCACACAACTTTGAGCCTTCAAGCTCGGCCAACCCCTGCCAAATTCTCTTCTCCACTTCCCTAGAAACATCCTAGAGGTTCTGGTCATCCTCAAAGACCAATTTTAGTGCCCTAAGAGGAGGTCTCAAAGAGGCACTTCAAAGAAGAGGTAATTTCCGTTACCGATTCTTTCACCTTTATTTCTTCTTCCACTTATTCTTCTTAGGTTGTTTAATTATGAAGTAATAACATCAGTATCACTCATATACTGATATGTTATTATAAGTATGAAACAATACTATTTCACCATATAGCCATCCTACGGAAAACGAAATCACCGCGCGTGCGTACGTACGGAATACCGTCTCCACGCCGTGGTGAAATCTATTTTCCACCACCACCTTACTTGGATGGGTATAATGGTGTAAATAATAACTATATATTATTATTTTGAAGTGATATTGATTCTTAAATAGTATACTTACACTCCAATACAGTCCCACGATCTTGAGAACGATATCATCGCTCGTGCGTACGTACGGACTACCGTCTCCACGACGCGATGAGATTCATTCTCCATGTTAACCATTTAAGAATGATTATAAAGTATATATAAGAAATAATAATGAAATAAATGACATTATAAAGCTACTAGATTTATGTATATATGTATTTCATCTACTTACTTCCATTCAAGACAATAAGGAATGGAAAACAGCGTTCATGCGTACGTACGGACTACCGTCTCCATGAACGGTGTGTTTCATTTCATTTATCTATCTATTATATATATATATATATATACTGAATATATATGATATATAAAACATGTTTTATATTCTCGAAGTAAGTAAATCATGATATAATTAATAATAATTTCAATAACAACAAGTCCAAACACCTACGATAAATGAAACAATTTTACCCAAAACGCTTCTTTAACATGGAATTTGCAAAAGAACGGGTAATATAAAGTCATAAGTGAACCATATATGATATAATAACAATGAATATGATTCTGTAATAAGTCAGTGACATTATTTAAATCATTATACAGGAGTTTCGGACACTTACGAAGCAAATCGGACCTAAGGTAAGGGAAATATCACAATCTCATTTTTATCCGAGATTGTTTATTCGTAAGTATTTACTGGGGTGTATTTTATCATCCACATCCATGTTTCCTCAACATGTAATATTATTTCCATCCACCTACAATTGTTTAAATCCAATTTTACCCTTCATTAAGTTTTTAGTAAAAGATATGAAAGGAATCTTTTGTCGTTTTTCATACGAGGTACTTTTTGACTTTTCCGACAAAAGTACGGGAAGAATGTTTTTTTTAACTTATACGACATGAATGGATTTTTAAAACATTATTTCCAAGAAGCATACTTTAAAAGTTTTCAAGTTTATCTTTAATCAACTTCTTTTATTTTAATGTTGTATGACATTTTAAGAAAGGAAAAATGTTTTTGAAGAAGAAAGGATATTTTCCTCAAGAATGGAGTTCAAGTGTTTTATCAAAATTATTTTCCATCTAAGATAATAAACGGTTCTGTTTTTATCCATATTATTACATTGATTTGATTATTTTGTGATGGAATTATATTTTTATGAATTCCTTTATCTTATATGAATTGTTTTATGATGTCACGATGTTTAAAATTCCCATTTTTATTACATGGGTTATGCTATGATGTATGGTTTTCTGATTTTGTGGCACACATAAGAATGGTATCATTATGAGATGGGTGGGACCTATATCTCCCTCCAATGAATTGGTTAAAGATTTTATATCTCATGAGATAGACATGGATGGAATGGTAGGTTATACCGGTTCAGTGAAACAGGACTGAAACGAGGGTGACTCGGTTCAGAAAGGGACTTTGTCCACTAAGATAGTCTTGGCAATGAGTCTTGAATGATAAGAAATGATTCTCTATTATTATGTGTGTATGCCACAAAGTTTAATGTTTTATGTTATGATTATTGTGATTACATTTCACTGCCATGAGTTATCCCAGGTTATTAAATTATGATCTCTTTTATAGGTTAAGATTTCCAAAAGTTATGTGCTTATGTATATGATGTGATTGATATTTCTTTTGTTTACCCTTACTGAGCATTTGAGCACACCGTTTTATGTTTACTTTTCCCCAGGATATAAAGAAAGGTTTTAGGTATAAAAAAAAGGAAGATCTTTATGGGAGATGTTGAAGATCTTTCACCAGGATTAGAAGATTATATTCCGAGTTTCCAAAGACACTAAACTATTATGATCCTTGTGTGTGTGTGTTTTTGTTATGTACTAAGTATTCGGCAAATGTAATGTAATGTCAATGTACGTCAGGCTTAGGGTCTCTACAGTTGGTATCAGAGGGATTTTTAGTCAACCTTTGGAAAATAGGATGCGAGAACGTTAGTGAGATCCCTAGATATATTTCTAAGGTATGTCTAGGGATGTCCCTAAGGATAAGTATAAGTATAGGTTATAGTCCTAGAATTGCGCTAACGATCTTAGAATTAAAACTAAGATGTTAGATATTGAAGGTACTTCCCCTTTACTATGTTGTTTTCCCTAGCATTATTTTTTCCTCTCACACTATTCTTTTTGGGTTTTATAAAATGGCTGGAAACAAGATGATTCACGATATTGGAGGATATGATGGACAATGGAATGATATTCTTCATGAGAAACCAAATGAAATGGGATTTGGAAGTCCAATCATCATTATTATGACGAATTAGAAATCTCATAATATGATCAATAAAGTAAAATTTGGTAAGTTTCCTGACTCAGTTAATAAGAGAAAGATGGAGTTTCACGATGATCATAGAGGAAAGAAAGTTCAATTTCCCCTATGTAAATCATGTGGGAAGAGGCATCAAGGAGAATGTTTCAAAGTAATTGGAAGATGATTTGGGTGTGGAAAAGAAGGACACAAAGACAGTAAGTGCAAAGGAGAAGGTTCAGTTAACACTAGGGATTAGAATAATGGTATTGCTACGACATCAACAATGGTTAAATGTTTTAAATGTGGAATGTACAGGCATTATGCAAACCAATGCCCTAAGGGAAAGTCTCATGAAGAGAATCAGTATGGTCGTATGGGTAGTATTTATGTTGATGATGATGAAGAGACTACAAATGATATGTGAGATGAAAGAATTGTTAAAGCTCAGTCAATGGTTTAAGAATGTAGTTGAATGATTACATGTTTATCATGTGTAATGTTGTATAAGAAATCTCATGGTACTATGGAATAAAGAGACATCTAAGGATTGTTACACTATTGTCTTTCCTTGAGTTTTCAAAGTGTATGATTAATGGTACCACTATCCATGAAAGGTTATTCAGATATTTTTGGAATGTATATGATATGCGCATAATGAAGGGAAAATGGGAAAATTAAATGTTTAACAGTATTCATGAGCTCATGATTGATATAAGGACTAAGTGATATCATGGTTAGAGTATATAGAATATTGAGGATTTTGGTATGTGGAAAGAGTTAACTTTTAACAGCATTCATGTTTTCACTAAGGTTCAATGGGTATTCAATAGAATACCTGATTAAGGCCTTTGAATGTTTGGAATGTGACCAACAAGACATATCTTATGATATATGGGGATCAACGATGGTATTAAATCTCTGGTAATCGTTTTCACTATATTATGAGAGTAGACTACAGTATTATAGATAAGCCTAAAGATTGGAATGGATTATGTTGGACATAGGTTAGTATTTTTTAAGGATAGAAGTTTTTTTCGATATTATTGATGGGATGTTATAGTAATATAGTTTTAGAAAAAGGACAACCTGCAGGACGGGCGACAGCCCATCGCTTCGGACAAGGCTGTGGGAATCGAACCCACAACCGAAGTGTGACTGGCCTTTATCGCCTACCACTGGCCTACAGGAAGTCCCTGGTTAGTAGAAACTAATTATATTTTATTAAGCGGTATGATATATGAAGTATAAGTTCATTTTTGGAACCATATACGATTAACCATAAGATGGACTTATAACTTTTGCTAACCTTTTGTTTGAAAGAGATGGAATGACCCATCATTCTATCACATGATCTGCTAACACATCACGAATGACAAATTCAACTTCATTTCTTTAAGAGATGAAGTGTAAATTGTCCAAAGAACGGCAAACGGTGAGACTATACCTAAATCACGAAAGTATTTCTTCTAATTTCAATTTCATCAAATTTAGGGAAATGATCTTGAAACCAAAAATGTTGTCCTAGTGCTCTTATATCTGATTAATCAGATGGTACCGTAGATCATCACAAATTTATGGATTTTTGATTGTTGGCTTTTCCATAGCCATGTTCTCTACCACTCTCCATCAGAACATGATGGTTAGATTTCTCTTCTATATCCATATTTTCACCTATGTGGAAACCCAGTGATTAGTTTATTTGGGTAACCTTTAAGTTTCATACTTTTGTTTTTAAAGATTATTTTTGGTATTCCTTTTTACGATGTGGGTTTCTATCAAAGAAATTTTTGAATAGTAAACCATTTATAACCCCGACGAATTTCGAGGGCGAAATTCATTTTAAGGGGGGTGGAATGTAACACCCCAAGATTTTATGAAAAATATTCTTTTTAATTTCATTAATGTCTTGTGTTGTACGCTACACCAAAAGGAGCTTGCACAACACGTATCCTTGACTTGCCTTTCATTACACGCAATCGTGACCTTCCTTGATAGCGTGTGTAGTACGCAATACCGAGTTTCACTAAGCAACAATATGCTATTAAAATATTATTAAAACTAGCCGTTATGAATAGTAATAACCACTTTTTGAAATTTTTTAGATTTTATTTTGGAATTCATTTTTGGAGTCGGAATATTGAAATTAGCTTAGGGTGAAATTTTGGTGATTTTCGGATAACTTTCATATTTTGATGAATAGTGAAAATTACTAAATTTTAATTAAAAACAACTTTTTCAATCGAAATAATTAATAGTGATAAATTATTAATTTGAGTGTTTTTAAAGTATATTTAGAATATATTTTTACAATTTAATACAATGTTGGTCATTGGATGTAATTTCACATTTAAACCAGACATAAACAAGTGTCAATCTTTTGGTAGTTATTATCTCTTAAAAACATGCTATTTGTTTTGATGACGGGAATTAATTTTTAAATTAATTAATGCAACTGATATGATTTGAATTTGGTAAAATAGACATCATATTTGAGTTCATAATATCAAATATATCTTAGTCCTAATTATTGGTATTTTTCTGGAAACTTTTATTTTTTGATGAATAGTGAAACCACTAAATGGTAGTTAAAAAAAATGAATTTTTCATAAAACATAATTTTACCGCTTCTGTGAATGGAATTTCAAAAATCCTAGAGACACGGTTGATGTAAGTAAGTATAATTTGGTTCAATGAGATGAAAACAATTTTTTGGTGAATAGTAACTTTTTACTTTTTTTACCACGGTTATAAGTAAATAGGGTAATTAAGGGTAAAAATGATATTATAATTATCCTGACACATGTCCTAATTCTATTGGAAAAGTTTAATTCGACCAAAAACAATCTTAGGAATATAATATGACCATTTAGGCCCACTTGGATTAGATTAGGACATTTATTATTATTTAATTCAAAGAAGAGTTAAAAGAGTTAAAATCAAAGTTTATTTACTAAAACATTTTTAATATAGGGTTATACATAAGATAAATTCGATTTTAAATATTAATTAGAAATCTAAAAAGATTTCCTACATAATTTTATTTTATTTGTAATTTCTAGATATCAAATAATTTAATTTATTTATGACACAAAGATGATGCAGTAATTATCTTATTAATGAAATATTGACATAATGGATGTTATAAATACCAAAATAAATGTAATTTAATACTTTTTATGAATTACAATAATTTTATAGGTTAATATGACATGTTAGTATTGGTTTAAGTAACTATTTTCGAACTTATAATTCTGTTATGATTTTCACAAAAATCAATTACTAAATAGTGTCAAAATTGACATAAAATAGTTTTTAAAACAAATATTATATTATTAATTGTTATTTTATTCCTAAAAATCTAAGGTTCGTCCAAATGACTTAGATAAGGTTATATATATTAATAATAAACAATTTGGGGTTCGTTTGGATTCTTATAGTAAGTTTATTAACCTTATAGTGTAAGAACACAAGAAGACACGGTAAAAGTAAAATTATTTAACTTAATGTTAAATCTAAATGATAAGGTTAAAATAGGAACCTAAACTTCTCTAAATTCTATTGGATGAGATTATTTCGACCCATACCCACCTTAGCCTCGAAATAAATCAATTTGGAGCTATTTAAAACCGAACTTTACTTTATAATAAAATAATATTTTTAGTTTTTCCAAAGGAGCCCCTCTCCTCCCTTATAAAAGGGAACCTCCTCCCTCTCTTCCTCACACAACTTTGAGCCTTGAAGCTCGGCCAACCCCTACCAAATTATCTTCTACACTTCCCTAGAAACATCCTAGAGGTTCTTTTCTTCCTCAAATACCAATTTTAGTGCCCTAAGAGGAGGTCTCAAAGAGGCACTTCAAAGAAGAGGTAATTTCCGTTACCGATTCTTTCACCTTTAATTCTTCTTCCACTTCTTCTTCTTAGGTTGTTTAATTATGAAGTAATAACATCAGTATCACTCATATAATGATATGTTATTATAAGTATGAAACAATCCTATTTCACCATCTATCCATCCTACGGAAAACGAAATCACCGCGCGTGCGTACGTACGGAATACCGTCTCCACGCCGTGGTGAAATCTATTTTCCACCACCACCTTACTTGGATGGGTATAATGGTGTAAATAATAACTAGATATTATTATTTTAAAGTCATATTGATTCTGAAATAGTATACATACACTCCAATACAGTCCCACGATCATGGGAACGATATCATCGCTCGTGCGTACGTACGGACTACCGTCTCCACGACGCGATGAGATTCATTCTCCATGATAACCATTTAAGAATGATTATAAAGTATATATAAGAAATAATAATGAAATATATGACATTATAAAGCTACTTGATTTATGTATATATGTATTTCATCTACTTACTTCCATTCAAGACAATAAGGAATGGAAAACAGCGTCCATGCGTACGTATGGACTACCGTCTCCATGAACGGTGTGTTTCATTTCATTTATCTATCTATTATATATATATATATATACTGAATATATATGATATATAAAACATGTTTTATATTCTGGAAGTAAGTAAATCATGATATAAGTAATAATAATTTCAAGAACAACAAGTCCAAACACCTACGATAAATGAAACGATTTTACCCAAAACGCTTCTTTAACATGGAATTTACAAAAGAACGGGTAATATGAAGTCATAAGTGAACCATATATGATATAATAACAATTAATATGATTCTGTAATAAGTCAATGACATTATTTAAATCATTATACAGGAGGTTCGGACACTTACGAAGCAAATCGGACATAAGGTAAGGGAAATATCACAATCTCATTTTTATCCGAGATTGTTTATTCGTAAGTATTTACTGGGGTGTATTTTATCATCCACATCCATGTTTCCTCAATATGTAATATTATTTCCATCCACCTAAAATTGTTTAAATCCAATTTTACCCTTCAGTAAGTTTTTAGTAAAAGATATGAAAGGAATCTTTTGTCGTTTTTCATACGAGGTACTTTTTGACTTTTCCGACAAAAGTATGGGAAGAATGTTTTTTTTAACTTATACGACATGAATGGATTTTTAAAACATTATTTCCAAGAAGCATACTTTATAAGTTTTCAAGTTTATTTTTAATCAACTTATTTTATTTTAATGTTGTATGACATTTTAAGAAAGGAAAAATGTTTTTGAAGAAGAAAGGATATTTTCCTCAAGAATGGAGTTCAAGTGTTTTATCAAAATTATTTTCCATCTAAGATAATAAAGGGTTCTATTTTTATCCATATTATTACATTGATTTGATTATGTTGTGATGGAATTATATTTTTATGAATTCATTTATCTTATATGAATTGTTTTATGATGTCACGATGTTTAAAATTCCCATTTTTATTACATGGGTTATGCTATGATGTATGGTTTTCTGATTTTGTGGCACACATAAGAATGGTATCATTATGAGATGGGTGGGACCTATATCTCCCTCCAATGCATTGGGTAAAGATTTTATATCTCATGAGATAGACATGGCTGGAGTGGTAGGTTATACCGGTTCAGTGAAACAGGACTGAAACGAGGGTGACTAGGTTCAGAAAGGGACTTTGTCCACTAATATAGTCTTGGAAATGAGTCTTGACTAATAAGAAATGATTCTCTATGATTATGTGTGTATGACATGAAGTTTAATGTTTTATGTTATGATTATTGTGATTACATTTCACTGCCATGAGTTATCCCAGGTTATGAAATTATGATCTCTTTTACAGGTTAATATTTCCAAAAGTTATGTGCTTATGTATATGATGTGATTGATATTTCTTTTTTTACACTTACTGAGCATTTGAGATCACCCTTTTATTTTTACTTTTCCTCAGGATATAAAGAAAGGTTTTAGGTATAAAAAAAAGGAAGATCTTTATGGGAGATGTTGAAGATCTTTCACCAGGATTAGAAGATTATATTCCGAGTTTCCAAAGACACTAAACTATTACGATCCTTGTGTGGGTGTTTTTGTTATGTACTAAGTATTCCGCAAATGTAATGTACTGTCAATGTACGTCAGGCTTCAGGTCTCTACAGTTGGTATCAGAGGGAGGTTTAGTCAACCTTTAGAAACTAGGATGCGAGAACGTTAGTGAGATCCATAGAGATATTTCTAAGGTATGTCTAGGGATGTCCCTAAGGATAAGTATATGTATAGGTTATAGTCCTAGAATTTCGCTAACGATCTTAGAATTAAAACTAAGATGTTATATATTGAAGGTACTTCCCCTTTACTATGTTGTTTTCCCTAGCATTATTTTTGCCTCTCACACTATTCTTTTTGGGTTTTAGAAAATGGCTGGAAACAAGATGATTCACGATATTGGAGGATATGATGCACAATGGAATGATATTCTTCATGAGCAACCAAATGAAATGGGATTTGGAAGTCCAATCATCATTATTATGCCGAATCAGAAATCTCATAATATGATCAATAAAGTAAAATTTGTTATGTTTCCTGACTCGGCTAATAAGAGAAAGATGGAGTTTCATGATGATCATAGAGGAAAGAAAGTTCAATTTCCCCTATGTAAATCATGTTGGAAGAGGAATCAAGGAGAATGTTTCAAAGGAACTGGAAGATGATTTGGGTGTGGAAAAGAAAGACACAAAGCCAGTAAGTGCAAAGGAAAAGGTTCAGTTAACACCAGGGATGAGGATAATGGTATTTCTACGACGTCAACAATGGTTAAATGTTTTAAATGTGGAATGTACGGGCATTATGCAAACCAATTCCCTAAGGGAAAGTCTCATGAAGAGAATCAGTATGGTCGTATGGGTAGTATTTATGTTGATGATGATGAAGAGACTACAAATGATATGTGAGATGAAAGAATTGTTGAAGCTCGGTCAATGGTTTAAGAATTTAGTGGAATGATTACATGTTTATCATGTGTAATGTTGTATAAGAAATCTCATGGTACTATGGAATAAAGAGACATCTAAGGATTGTTACACTGTTGTCTTTCCTTGAGTTTTTAAAGTGTATGATTAATGGTACCACTATCCATGAAAGGTTATTCATATATTTTTGGAATGTAGATGATATGCGCATAATGAAGGGAAAAGGAGAAAATTAAATGTTTAATAGTATTCATGAGCTCATGATTGATATAAGGACTAAGTGATATCATGGTTAGAGTATATAGAATATTGAGGATTTTGGTATGTGGAAAGAGTTAACTTTTAACAGCATTCATGTTTTCACTAAGGTTCAATGGGTATTCAAGAGAATACCTGATTAAGGCCTTTGAATGTTTGGAATGTGACCAACAAGAAATATCTTATGATATATGGGGATCAACGATGGTATTAAATCTCTGGTAATCGTTTTCACTATATTATGAGAGTGGACTACAGTATTATAGATAAGCCTAAAGATTGGAAGGAATTATGTTGGAGATAAGTTAGTATTGTTTAAGGATAGAAATTTTTTTCGATATTATTGATGGGATGTTATAGTAATATAGTTTTAGAAAAAGGACAACCTGCAGGACGGGCGACAGCCCATCGCTTCGGACAAGGCTGTGGGAATCGAACCCACAACCGAAGTGCGACTGGCCTTTATCGCCTACCACTGGCCTACAGGAAGTCCCTGGTTAGTAGAAACTAATTTTATTTTATTAAGCGGTATGATATATGAAGTATAAGTTCATTTTTGGAACCATATACGATTAACCATAAGATGGACTTATAACTTTTGCTAACCTTTTGTTTGAAAGAGATGGAATGACCCATCATTCTATCACATGATCTGCTAACACATCACGAATGACAAATTCAACTTCATTTCTTTAAGAGATGAAGTGGAAATTGTCCAAAGAACGACAAACGGTGAGACTATACCAAAATCACGAAAGTATTTCTTCTAATTTCAATTTCATCAACTTTAGGGAAATGATCTTGAAAACCAAAAATTTTGTCCTAGTGCTCTTATATATGATTAATCAGATGGTACCTTAGATCGTCACAAATTTATGGATTTGTCATTGTTGGCTTTTCCATAGCCATGTTCTCTATCACTCTCCATCAGAAAATGATGGTTAGATTTCTCTTCCATATCCATATTTTCACCTATGTGGAAACCCAGTGATTAGTTTATTTGGGTAACCGTTAAGTTTCATACTTTTTTTTTAAAGATTAGTTTTGGTATTCCTTTTTACGATGTGGTTTTCTATCAAAGAAATTTTCGAATAGTAAACCATTTATAACCCTGACGAATTTCGAGGGCGAAATTCATTTTAAGGGGGGTAGAATGTAACACCCCGAGATTTTATGAAAAATATTCTTTTTAATTTCATTAATGTCTTGTGTTGTACGCTACACCAAAAGGAGCTTTCACAACACGTATCCTTGACTTGCCTTTCATTACACGCAATCGCGACCTTCCTTGATAGCGTGTGTAGTACGCAATACCGAGTTTCACTAAGCAACGATATGCTATTAAAATATTATTAAAACTAGCCGTTATGAATAGTAATAACCAATTTTTTCAAATTTTGTAGATTTTATTTTGGAATTCATTTTTGGATTCAGAATATCGAAATTATCTTAGGGTGAAATTTTGGTGATTTTCGGATAACTTTCATATTTTGATGAATAGTGAAAATTACTAAATTTTAATTAAAAACAACTTTTTCAATCGAAATAATTAATAGTGATAAATTATTAATTTGAGTGGTTTTAAAGTATATTTAGAATATATTTTTACAATTTAATACAATTTTGGTCATTGGATGTAATTTCACATTTAAACCAGACATAAACAAGTGTCAATCTTTTTGTAGTTATTATCTCTTAAAAACACGCTATTTGTTTTGACGATGGGAATTAATTTTTAAATTAATTAATGAAACTGATATGTTTTAAATTTGGTAAAATAGACATCATTTTTGAGTTCATAATATCAAATATAGCTTAGGCCTAATTTTTGGTATTTTTCTGGAAACTTTCATTTTTTGATGAATAGTGAAACCACTAAGTGGTAGTTAAAAAAAATGAATTTTTCATAAAACTTAATTTTACCGCTTCTGTGAATGGAATTTCGAAAATCTGAGAGACACGGTTGATGTCAGTAAGTAAAATGTGGTTCAATGAGATGAAAATATTTTTTTGGTGAATAGTAACTTTTTACTTTTTTACCACAGTTAAAAGTAAATAGGGTAATTGAGGGTAAAAATGATATTATTATTACCCGGACACATATCCTAATTCTATTGGACAAGTGTAATTCGACCAAAAACTAGATTAGGAATATAATATGACCAGTTAGGCCCACATGGATTAGATTAGGACATTTATTATTATTTAATTCAAAGAAGAGTTAAAAGAGTTAAAATCAAAGTTTATTTACTAAAAGATTTTTACTATAGGGTTATACATAAGATAAATTCGATTTTAAATATTCATTAGAAAGATAAAAAGATTTCATACATAATGGTATTTTATTTGTAATTTTTAGACATCATATAATTTAATTTATTTATGACACAAAGATGATGCAGTAATTATCTTATTAATGAAATATTGACATAATTGATGTTATAAATACCAAAATAAATGTAATTTAAGACTTTTTATGAATTAAACTAATTTTATAGGTTAATATGACATGTTAGTATTGATTTAATTAACTTTTTTAGAACTTATCATTCTGTTATGATTTTCACAAAAATCAATTACTAAATAGTGTCAAAATTGACATAAAATAGTTTTTAAAACAAATATTATATTATTAATTGTTATTTTATTCCTAAAAATATAAGGTTCGGACAAATGAATTAGATAAGGTTATATATATTAATAATAAACAATTTGGGGTTCTTTTGGCTTCTTATATTATGTTTATTAACCTTATAGTGTAAGAACACAAGAAGACACGGTAAAAGTAAAATTATTTAACTTAATGTTAAATCTAAATGATAAGGTTAAAATAGGAACCTAAACTTGTCTAAATTCTATTTTATGAGAGTATTTCGACCCATCCCCACCTTATCCTCTAAATAAATCAATTTGGAGCTATTTAAAACCGAAAATTACTTTATAATAAAATAATATTTTTAGTTTTTCCAAAGGAGCCCATCTCCTCCCTTATAAAAGGGCACCTCCTCCCTCTCTTCCTCACACAACTTTGAGCCTTCAAGCTCGTCCAAACCCTGAAAAAGTCTCTTCTCCACTTCCCTAGAAACATCCTAGAGGCTCTGGTCTTCCTCAAAGACCAATTTTAGTGCCCTAAGAGGAGGTCTCCAAGAGGCACTTCAAAGAAGAGGTAATTTCTGTTTCCGATTCTTTCACCTTTATTTCTTCTACCACTTCTTCTTCTTAGGTTGTTTAATTATGAAGTAATAACATCAGTATCACTCATATACTGATATGTTATTATAAGTATGAAACAATCCTATTTCACCATCTATCCATCCTACGGAAAACGAAATCACCGCGCGTGCGTACGTACGGAATACCGTCTCCACGCCGTGGTGAAATCTATTTTCCACCACCACCTTACTTGGATGGGTATAATGGTGTAAATAATAACTATATATTATTATTTTCAAGTCATATTGATTATGAAATAGTATACATACACTCCAATACAGTCCCACGATCATGAGAACGATATCATCGCTCGTGCGTACGTACGGACTACCGTCTCCACGACGTGATGAGATTCATTCTCCATGTTAACCATTTAAGAATGATTATTAAGTATATATAAGAAATAAAAATGAAATATATGACATTATAAAGCTACTGGATTTATGTATATATGTATGTCATCTACTTACTTACATTCAAGACAATAAGGAATGAAAAATAGCGTTCATGCGTACGTACGGACTACCGTCTCCATGAACGGTGTGTTTCATTTCATTTATCTATCTATTATATATATATATATACTGAATATATGTGATATATAAAACATGTTTTATATTCTGTAAGTAAGTAAATAATGATATAAGTAATAATAATTTCAAGAATAACAAGTCCAATCACCTACGATAAATGAAACGATTTTACCCAAAACGCTTCTTTAACATGGAATTTACAAAGGAACGGGTAATATAAAGTCATAAGTGAACCATATATGGTATAATAACAATGAATATGATTCTGTAATAAGTCAATGACATTATTTAAATCATTATACAGGAGGTTCGGACACTTACGAAGCAAATCGGACCTAAGGTAAGGGAAATATCACAATCTCATTTTTATCCGAGATTGTTTATTCGTAAGTATTTACTAGGGTGTATTTTATCATCCACATCCATGTTTCCTCAATTTGTAATATTATTTCCATCCACATACAATTGTTTAAATCCAATTTTACCTTTCAGTAAGTTTTTAGTAAAAGATATGATAGTAATCTTCTATCGTTTTTCATATGAGGTACTTTTTGACTTTTCCGACAAAAGTACGGGAAGAATGTTTTTTTTAACTTATACGACATGAATGTATTTTTAAAACATTATTTCCTAGAAGCATCCTTTACAAGTTTTCAAGTTTATTTTTAATCAACTTATTTTATTTTAAAGTTGTATGACATTTTAAGAAAGGAAAAATGTTTTTGAAGAAGAAAGTATATTTTCCTCAAGAATGGAGTTCAAGTGTTTTATCAAAATTATTTTCCATCTAAGATAATAAAGGGTTCTGTTTTTATCCATATTATTACATTGATTTTATTATTTTGTGATGGAATTATATTTTTATGAATTCCTTTATCTTATATGAATTGTTTTATGATGTCACGATGTTTAAAATTCCCATTTTTATTACATGGGTTATGCTATGATGTATGGTTTTCTGATTTTGTGGCACACATAAGAATGGTATCATTATGAGATGGGTGGGACCTATATCTCCCTCCAATGCATTGGGTAAAGATTTTATATCTCATGAGATAGACATGGCTGGAATGGTAGGATATACCGGTTCAGTGAAACAGGACTGAAACGAGGGTGACTCGGTTCAGAAAGGGACTTTGTCCACTAAGATAGTCTTGGCAATGAGTCTTGACTAATAAGAAATGATTCTCTATGATTATGTGTGTATGCCACAAAGTTTAATGTTTTATGTTATGATTATTGTGATTACATTTCACTACCATGAGTTATCCCAGGTTATGAAATTATGATCTCTTTTACAGGTTAAGATTTCCAAAAGTTATGTGCTTATGTATATGATGTGATTGATATTTCTTTTGTTTACCCTTAATGAGCATTTCAGCTCACCCTTTTATGTATACTTTTCCCCAAGATATAAATAAAGGTTTTAGGTATTAAAAAAAGGAGGATCTTTATAGGAGATGTTGAAGATCTTCCACCAGGATTAGAAGATTATATTCTGAGTTTCCAAAGACACTAAACTATTACAATCCTTGTGTGTGTGTTTTTGTTATGTACTAAGTATTCCGTAAATGTAATGTAATTTCAATGTACGTCAAGCTTCGGGTCTCTACAGTTTGTATCAGAAGGAGGTTTAGTCAACCTTTGGAAACTAGGATGCGAGAACGTTAGTGAGATCCCTAGAGATATTTCTAAGGTATGTCTAGGGATGTCCCTAAGGATAAGTATAAGTATAGGTTATAGTCCTAGAATTGCGCTAACGATCTTAGAATTAAAACTAAGATGTTAGATGTTGAAGGTACTTACCCTTTACTATGTTGTTTTCCCTAGCATTATTTTTGCCTCTCACACTATTCTTTTTGGGTTTTAGAAAATGGCTGGAAACAAGATGATTCACGATATTGGAGAATATGATGGACAATGGAATGATATTCTTCATGAGCAACCAAATGAAATGGGATTTGGAAGTCCAATCATAATTATTATGCCGAATCAGAAATATCATAATATGATCAATAAAGTAAAATTTGGTAAGTTTCCTGACTCGGCTAATAAGAGAAAGATGGAGTTTCATGATGATCATAGAGGAAAGAAAGTTCAATTTCTCCTATGTAAATCATGTGGGAAGAGGCATCAAGGAGAATGTTTCAAAGGAACTGGAAGATTCTTTGGGTGTGGAAAATAAGAACACAAAGCCAGTAAGTGCAAAGGAAAAGGTTTCGTTAACACCAGGGATGAGGATAATGGTATTGCTACGACATCAACAATGGTTAAATGTTTTAAATGTGGAATGTATGGGCATTATGCAAACCAATGCCCTAAGGGAAAGTCTCATGAAGAGAATCAGTATGGTCGTATGGGTAGTATTTATGTTGATGATGATGAAGAGACTACAAATGATATGTGAGATGAAAGAATTTTTGAAGCTTGGTCAAAGTTTTAAGAATGTAGTGGAATGATTACATGTTTATCATGTGTAATGTTGTATAAGAAATCTCATGGTTCTATGGAATAAAGAGACATCTAAGGATTGTTACACTGTTGTCTTTCCTTGAGTTTTGAAAGTGTATGATTAATGGTACCACTATCCATGAAAGGTTATTCAGATATTTTTGGAATGTAGATGATATGCGCATAATGAAGGGAAAAGGAGAAAATTAAATGTTTAACAGTATTCATGAGCTCATGATTGATATAAGGACTAAGTGATATCATGGTTAGAGTATATAGAATATTGAGGATTTTGGTATGTGGAAAGAGTTAACTTTTAATATCATTCATGTTTTCACTAAGGTTCATTGGGTATTCATGAGAATACCTGATTAAGGCCTTTGAATGTTTTGAATGTGACCAACAAAACATATCTTATGATATATGGGGATCAACGATGGTATTAAATCTCTGGTAATCGTTTTCACTATATTATGAGAGTGGACTATAGTATTATAAATAAGCCTAATGATTGGAATGGATTATGTTGGACATAAGTTAGTATTGTTTAAGGATAGAAGTTTTTTTTCGATATTATTGATGGGATGTTATAGTAATATAGTTTTAGAAAAAGGACAACCTGCAGGACGGGCGACAGCCCATCGCTTCGGACAAGGCTGTGGGAATCAAACCCACAACTAAAGTGTGACTATCCTTTATCGCCTACCACTGGCCTACAGAAAGTCCCTGGTTAGTAGAAACTAATTTTATTTTATTAAGCGGTATGATATATGAAGTATAAGTTCATTTTTGGAACCATATACGATTAACCATAAGATGGACTTATAACTTTTGCTAACCTTTTGTTTGAAAGAGATGGAATGACCCATCATTCTATCACATGATCTGCTAACACATCACGAATGAAAAATTCAACTTCATTTCATTAAGAGATGAAGTGTAAATTGTCCAAAGAACGAAAAACGGAGAGACTATACCAAAATCACGAAAGTATTTCTTCTAATTTCAATTTCATCAACTTTAGGGAAATGATCTTGAAAACAAAAAAGGTTGTCCTAGTGCTCTTATATCTGATTAATCAGATGGTACCTTAGATCGTCACAAATTTATGGATTTGTGATTGTTGGCTTTTCCATAGCCATGTTCTCTACCACTATCCATCAGAACATGATGGTTAGATTTCTCTTCCATATCCATATTTTCACCTATGTGGAAACCCAGTGATTAGTTTATTTGGGTAACCGTTAAGTTTCATACTTTTGTTTTTAAAGATTAGTTTTGGTATTCCTTTTTATGATGTGGGTTTCTATCAAAGAAATTTTTGAATAGTAAACCATTTATAACCCCGACGAATTTCGAGGGAAAAATTCATTTTAAGGGGGGTAGAATGTAACACCCCGAGATTTTATGAAAAATATTATTTTTAATTTCATTAATGTCTTATGTTGTACGCTACACCAAAAGGATCTTGCACAACACATATCCTTGACTTTCCTTTCATTACACGCAATCGCGACCTTCCTTGATAGCGTGTGTAGTACGCAATACCGAGTTTCACTAAGCAACGATATGCTATTAAAATATTATTAAAACTAGCCGTTATAAATAGTAATAACCACTTTTTGAAATTTTTTAGAATTTAGTTTGGAATTCATTTTTGGATTCGGAATATCGAAATTAGCTTAGGGTGAAATTTTGGTGATTTTCGGATAACTTTCATATTTTGATGAATAGTGAAAATTACTAAATTTTAATTAAAAACAACTTTTTCAATAGAAATAATTAATAGTGATAAATTATTAATTTGAGTGGTTTTAAAGTATATTTAGAATATATTTTTACAATTTAATACAATGTTGTTCATTGGATGTAATTTCACATTTAAACCAGACATAAACAAGTGTCAATCTTTTGGTAGTTATTATCTCTTAAAAACACGCTATTTGTTTTGACGACGGGAATTAATTTTTAAATTAATTAATGCAAATGATATGTTTTGAATTTGGTAAAATAGACATCATTTTTGAGTTCATAATATCAAATATAGCTTAGGCCTAATTTTTGGTATTTTTCTGGAAACTTTCATTTTTTGATGAATAGTGAAACCACTAAGTGGTAGTTAAAAAAATGAATTTTTCATAAAACTTAATTTTACCGCTTCTGTGAATAGAATTTCGAAAATCCGAGAGACACGGTTGATGTCAGTAAGTAAAATGTGGTTCAATGAGATGAAAATAATTTTTTGGTGAATAGTAACTTTTTACTTTTTTTACCACGGTTAAAAGTAAATAGGGTAATTAAGGGTAAAAATGATATTATTATTACCCTGACACATATCCTAATTCTATTAGACAAGTGTAATTCGACCAAAAACAAGCTTAGGAATATAATATGACCAGTTAGGCCCACTTGGATTAGATTAGGACATTTATTATTATTTAATTCAAAGAAGAGTTAAAAGAGTTAAAATCAAAGTTTATTTACTAAAACATTTTTAATATAGTGTTATACATAAGCTAAATTCGATTTTAAATATTCATTAGAAATATAAAACGATTTCCTACATAATTGTATTTTATTTGTAATTTTTAGACATCAAATAATTTAATTTATTTATGACACAATGATGATCCAGTAATTATCTTATTAATGAAATATTGACATAATTGATGTTATAAATACCAAAATAAATGTAATTTAAGACTTTTCATGAATTCCACTAATTTTATAGGTTAATATGACATGTTCATATTGATTTAATTAACTTTTTTCGAACTTATCATTCTGGTATGATTTTCACAAAAAACAATTACTAAATAGTGTCAAAATTGTCATAAAATAGTTTTTAAAACAAGTATTATATAATTAATTGTTATTTTATTCCTAAAAATATAAGGTTCGGCCAAATGACTTAGATAAGGTTATATATATTAATAATAAACAATTTGGGGTTCTTTTGGCTTCTTATAGTATGTTTATTAACCTTATAGTGTAAGAACACAAGAAGACACGGTAAAAGTAAAATTATTTAACTTAATGTTAAATCTAAATGATAAGGTTAAAATAGGAACCTAAACTTGTCTAAATTCTATTGGATGAGAGTCTTTCGACCCATCCCCACCTTATCCTCGAAATAAATCAATTTTGAGCTATTTAAAACCGAACTTGACTTTATAATAAAATAATATTTTTAGTTTTTCCAAAGGAGCCCCTCTCCTCCCTTATAAAAGGGAACCTCCTCCCTCTCTTCCTCACACAACATTGAGCCTTCAAGCTCGGCCATACCCTACCAAATTCTCTTCTCCACTTCCCTAGAAACATCCTAGATGCTCTGGTCTTCCTCAAAGACAAATTCTAGTTCCCTAAGAGGAGGTCTCAAAGAGGCACTTCAAAGAAGAGGTAATTTCTGTTACCGATTCTTTCACCTTTATTTCTTCTTCCACTTCTTCTTCTTAGGTTGTTTCATTATTAGGTAATAACATAAGTATCAATAATATACTGATATGTTATTATAAGTATGAAACAATCCTATTTCACCATCTATCCATCCTATGGAAAAACGAAATCACTGCGCGTGCGTACGTATGGAATACCGTCTCCACGCCGTGGTGAAATCTATTTTCCACCACCACCATACTTGGATGGGTATAACGGTGTAAATAATAACTATATATTATTATTTTAAAGTGATATTGATTTTTAAATAGTATACATACACTCCAATACAGTCCCACGATCATGAGAACGATATCATCGCTCGTGCGTACGTACGGACTACCGTCTCCACGACGCGATGAGATTCATTCTCCATGTTAACCATTTAAGAATGATTATAAAGTATATATAAGAAATAATAATGAAATATATGACATTATAAAGCTACTTTATTTATGTATATATGTATGTCATCTACTTACTTCCATTCAAGATAATAAGGAATGGAAAACAGCGTTCATGCGTACGTACGGACTACCGTCTCCATGAACGGTGTGTTTCATTTCATTTATCTATCTATTATATATATATATAGATATACTGAATATATATGATATATAAAACTTGTTTTAAATTCTGGAAGTAAGTAAATCATGATATAAGTAATAATAATGTCAGGAACAACAAGTCCAAACACCTACGATAAATGGAACGATTTTACCCAAAACGCTTCTTTAACATGGAATTTACAAAAGAACGGGTAATATAAATTCATAATTGAACAATATATGATATAAGAACAATTAATATGATTCTGTAATAAGTCAATTACATTATTTAAATCATTATACAGGAGTTTCGGACACTTACGAAGCAAATCGGACCTAAGGTAAGGGAAATATCACAATCTAATTTTTATCCGAGATTGTTTATGCATAAGTATTTACTGGGGTATATTTTATCATCCACATCCATGTTTCCTCAATATGTAATATTATTTCCATCCACCTATAATTGTTTAAATCCAATTTTACCCTTCAGTAAGTTTTTAGTAAAATATATGAAAGGAATCTTTTGTCGTTTTTCATACGAGGTACTTTTTAACTTTTCCAACAAAAGTACGGGAAGAATGTTTTTTTTAACTTATACGACATGATTGGATTTTTAAAACATTATTTCCAAGTAGCATCCTTTACAAGTTTTCAAGTTTATTTTTAATCAACTTCTTTTATTTTAAAGTTGTATGACATTTTAAGAAAGGAAAAATGTTTTTGAAGAAGAAAGGATATTTTCCTCATGAATGGAGTTCAAGTGTTTTATCAAAATTATTTTCCATCTAAGATAATAAAGGGTTCTGTTTTTATCCATATTATTACATTGATTTGATTATTTTGTGATGTAATTATATTTTTATGAATTCCTTTATCTTATATGAATTGTTTTATGATGTCACAATGTTTAAAATTCCCATTTTTATTACATGGGTTGTGCTATGATGTATGGTTTTATGATTTTGTGGCACACATAAGAATGGTATCATTATGAGATGGGTGGGACCTATATCTCCCTCCAATGCATTGGGTAAAGATTTGATATCTCATGAGATAGACATGACTGGAATGGTGAGTTATACCGGTTCAGTGAAACAGGACTGAAACGAGGGTGACTCGGTTCAGAAAGGGACTTTGTCCACTAAGATAGTCTTGGAAATGAGTCTTGACTAATAAGAAATGATTCTCTATGATTATGTGTGTATGCCACAAAGTTTAATGTTTTATGTTATGATTATTGTGATTACATTTCACTGCCATGAGTTATCCTAGGTTATGAAATTATGATCTCTTTTACAGGTCAAGATTTCCAAAAGTTATGTGCTTATGTATATGATGTGATTGATATTTCTTTTGTTTACCCTTACTGAGCATTTGAGATCACCCTTTTATGTTTACTTTTCCCCAGGATATAAAGAAAGGTTTTAGGTATAAAAAAAAAGGAAGATCTTTATGGGATATGTTGAAGATCTTCCACCAGGATTAGAAGATTATATTCCGAGTTTCCAAAGACACTAAACTATTACGATCCTTGTGTGTGTGTTTTTGTTATGTACTAATTATTCCGCAAATGTAATGTAATTTCAATGTACGTCAGGCTTAGGGTCTCTACACCAATAGTACTAATCTAGACCAATAAGGTTATAGGTCTCTATCAATAATAAATTCATACAAAATTATTCAATGACTTTTGTCTTTTAAGGATCATTTGAAATATCATCAGTAGTGACCATGTGCCTTGGAAATATGACTTGTTGAAAACAAGATTCAAACTTATTAAACTTGTCATATAACTTATTCCTCTATATAGTTTGTAAAAAAATCCTATAATAATATTTCTAATCCTATTAATTTTTTTAATAAATAATATTATCATCAATAATGACTTTCATAAACTCATCAAGGTAATCTATAAAGTCTCTATTCATTAATTCCTTAAAAATATTTGGGGTATTTTTAAAACCAAAATGAATTACCAAAATATCATATAATCCATACCTAGTTCAAAAAAAGGTATTTGGAGTATCTTGATTTATTAAATCAAGTTGATAATATATATATTAAGTAAATCATAGAAAAATATGATTCATGATTAATTTAATCAAATAGATCACAAATTCTTAATAATGTATATTTGTTCTTAATAATAATACAATTTAGTTCTAGATAATCAATAAATAATAACATAGATCCACCCTTCTTCACAAATAAAATAGGATAACCCCAATGATACACATTAGGAAAGATAACCCCTTTGTTCAGTAGATCTTATAACTTCTTCTTTAACTCATCCATATCAACTGAATCCATTATATATATAGGATTTAATATAAGAAGATATACAAATAGTGGATTAAAATAAAACTCTATTTCTCAGTCTAGGGGAGGTCTAAGAAATTAATCTATAAATGCATCTATAAATATGTTCACAATGGGTATATCCTACATCTTTATTACCTCCTCTTACTCTATTTTTATAATACATCCATACTCACCACTTTTTGTTGGTGTTTTAATTTCAAAAGATGATATTAAATAATTTGTTCCATTTTCCTTCTTAATGTTGAATACTTTTCTAGGTTGGTTCAAGAGATTAAAGGTAACCGCTATACACTTATAGTTTATATTGGCCCTGTAAGTTGAGATCCAATCCATACCTAGAGTAGTATTAAATATAACTAAGTGGAAGTAATAGATTCAATGATAATAATTTCCCAAAAATCATAATAGGGTTGTATCTTAATATAAGGGTAGAAATCGATGTACTATTCAGTGTTAGCATAGATAAGTCAACCTATCCCTTTTGAGGTTGGTAATTAATATGCACCAATAATTTTCATGATATGAATGAATGTGTTGATATATAATAAAATAGTGTAAAATACACTCTTGATAATATATATGTATATATATTACCTATGAAAACATTATTCCATTGTTCCAACTATACTATTGTTGTAGAATATATATAATCATGAAATCTAGGATTTGAAGGTTATGGAGATTTATTTCTTCCATTTGTCATATACTTTTGACAATAATTATCATAATTTTCCACCTCATCAAAGTCAAATTATTGAACCATTGGTTGAGAATTTAAAACAAGTATTCATTTCTTCTTCATAGGTACCAGAATGACCACTTAGATAACATAGAATTGCTACTTTTATACATTATTTTTCTTTATATCCACCCTTACTACACTTAAATCATTTACTTATACTCTATATAAAATTACCTTAATGATTAATTCCAAATTTATAGTATATGAGAAGCTGAAAATTCATCCTTTTTATACTCTTTATGGGATAAGCATCAAGTATAATTCTACCATTTACACTTCTTATCAAACACTTTATGAGAAAACAAACTATTTTATAGATATATCTCCACCTTTTCAATACAATAATCAATTTTATAAAAACTATAAAATTATAAAAATTATAATAATTTTTAGGGTCTCCGCTTTAAACCATTATAAAATCTATCTATCTTAATTTCTATAACAATGAAAAATCCCTAATCATACATCACAAACCAAGTAAAGTTATCTTCATAAATTTAAATGGATATATCATCCTTCAATATTATATCAAGTAATTATCACTCCATCTTGGTTCATATAGTTTGAGGGAAATATTTCTCAAGGAATAACCTCTTGAAATCACCACATAACATAGATTTAATATATTTTCCATTCTTTCTATTCTTTGTTAATATCTACCATTAATAAAAAATTCATTTAAGATGAAAAAAAATCCAAAACAACTTTCTGGCATTTAAATCGTTATGACACAATGAATATCTTCTTTAATGATGATATCCACCATTCAGTAACAAGTAAATCTATAAACTCACTAAATGATGGAGTTTATTACTTTATAAATTTATTAAATGGTTAAGGTTCACATAATGAGGATGAAGGTCTGTCCATATATTTATTATTATTATTAGGATCACTTGAATAGATAAACAACACTGAAAGGGGGATCATAAATGGTAAAATCTTATTTTCATATCTCAACCACTCTAGTACTTATTTATAAACATGTATTCAACTCAACCGATGTAATATTTAAATAGATTAAATAAAAAAATGTCTAATAAGGTTTTCCTTTAATATAGTTAACTATATCTCTAGTGTTGGTGGTTTATATCCCACACACATATAAATTCCATGTAATTATCAAGATTAAGCTATATGAATGGGTAAATCCTTAAACTAGTTACATGTTCAATTATAATAATTATGAATAAGAACCAACTTGTTACAATTATAAAATAATGAAAATTTTCCAAAGAAGAATAAAAAATGGAAGTAAAAGTATTCAATGGATTGAAAAGATATAAGCTTCATCTTTCTCTTATGCATAATAGTAATTGGATATCCATACCCTAATATCGTTTCACCATTCTCATATTATCTTTCACCCATCTACTTCGCCCCTTTTTAGACCTCTTCTCTTTTTTAACAATAATATTTTTCCAATATTTAAATTATATAAACTCCAATAAATGCACAATATAATTATTTTCATTGAAATATCCATGATCATTGATTTATAATTATCATAAGAACTATTCAAACATATTATTATTTAATATTAGATTGAATATCATTATTGACTCTCCTAAAAACTCAACTCATTACTTATTTTAGATTTACTCAAAATTCATTGATTAATTTCCATGTATGCATGATCACATGTTAAACATTAATTAGATTCTATATCATTTTTCATATAAAATAAAATCTTATATTATACCATGATCAACATGAATTATTATATGTATTAATCTTGAATAATAGAAAAGTACTATGATATTTAAAACATACTATTCACCTAAAAACATATTTAATATTAAATATTCAATAAAATAATCTTATGTATCATTTAAAATATTTAGGTTACTCCTAAAAATTATTATATTTATTCTTATATTATTCAAAAAACTTCTTACATATTCTCTAGAATCAGAATTCAAATTTTACATATACTTATAAATAATATTATATAATCTATGAAACATTTAATTCATTCTTACATATCACACTATTGTTCTTATATATGATATAAGTTATTATTATGTATCATAGTGCTGCCTCAAGGTTATTTGTACATATCTTAATACTTTTATAAATTTTATTCTAGGAAATATTGACCATTCCTTTTCAATATTTTTTAAAATTTTTGGGAATAATATATATAAACCATGGTCTACTTAGATAATCCTAGAACACATTAAAAAATCATTCACAAGTATTTAAAACAAATAAAATATTATCCTTAGTGGGATTAAAAATCCCCCCATTTTAATTTTTTAACAATTTCAGTTCCATATCATCTTCAATAATTCTCTCTAAAATCATCACTTCTCCCCCTCAATTAGTGAAACTGAAATATTGGAACCTGTTTTCTCCCCCTTATTAATGATATAGAAAAAGGTTCTATAAATCAATCACTATAAGTTTATGTGAGCTATCTTGGTGTAGAAAACAAATGAGATTATTTAAGATATCAAAGATGTCTTTATATAATTTTAGAAATTGATACCAACTCAAAAAAATACTTCCGTTTAGAAACATTTCAATTAGATTTTAATGTTTTATCCTACACTCATATCAATATATATTTAAAAACATTCATTTTCTAGGATTATTATATTCTTATAGGTTATATAATCCCATTTATACTAAATAAAACATGATTAAAAGTGGGGAAAACTTTGAAACATACCTTAGTGATGTTGGATGATGGAATGCATGCCCATTTTTACCCCATTATTCTTAAAAGTATAGACTAGTAAAGGTTTTATAAGAACAATAATATGTTAATCCTAGGATTGAATAAATTATATATTCATTATTCATTCATCCACCTTCTTCTTCAAGAAATGATATATAATATTTATATACTTTGATCTTGAATACTTCACTAGATTCAAGGAATGATTTATAGAACTTTGGTTGTTACAACCCATAACCAATGGATACTCAGTAATAACAAGCCTCTACATCACCCAAACCACCAAGGCCCCACCTCGACCAGCTGTCAGCTGAGAGATCTGCCCCAATTCTGGCTCCAATAATCGAAGGGCCCGTTACTAGCACCAAGTAGGCATATCTCACAATATGGGAGGCCTTATCCTATTTAAATCTATAATATATGTATATATTAAATGAAAAAGATAACAAAAACACCACCAGGATATATAATGATCAATTGAACTGTATATAATTCATGCATGGGATAATAAGTACAATTAAAACCTACAAGGTTGATACAAGGGGAACAATACATCCAAAAAAGACTCTAAAATAAAAAGCACTAAGAAACTACTCCATGAAGTAAGTACTATTGGACCACTCCATTTTTAGTGTTCACCACCTCTATTAAAATTTTCCAAGCTCTAAAAAGGAATCACCAAGCATCATGAGGCATCAGTCCCAAAAAAGTCACACCAACTCTATTCCACTCAAACCATCTCCAAACCTATGTTTCATCTATATAGAAACAACACATGTAAGCTTAAGTCCCTTGAAGGGGTGAATTTAAACATACCTAGTATGCACTATAAATTATAAAAGAAACATAAAATAATAATTCACCTAAACTCCCGGTACAAGAGGTTTCTAAGAGGAGGACAAAGAGGGAAAACTATAACACTAAGTTAGCTCATAGCTCCCTATAATAAAGATAATTTAAAAGGATATCAAGGAAGAATAATCTAAATATTCTCAACCACCATAATGTTTTGATACATAGAGTATTATAGATCATCTCAACTTTAATCCTCAAAATCCATATTAAATAAGTAAATAGAGGTTCTTAGAATAGTGAATAGTTTAAAAAATTAATTCATTATCTAGATGAAACATCACATCTTGGAGTTAAACCCTAGGGTTTCAAAGAACCAAAAGTAATAAAAAAATATACTACTTACACTTATAATATTAAATCACCATTAGAACCCATAGATTGGAAGTTGGTCATTTCTAAAGCATACTCATCAGATGAGGGACCACCAAAACCTATGGTTTATTAATACCAAACCACATATTATATATATGAACTAATAAATCACATAAAATCATGATATATATAGCTTTAGAATCATACCACTCCTCATTCAAGGGATTACCAACCCTAATGAAGGACCTTAACACCATTATAGCTCTATACGAGGGAGTGTTGACTCCATAGATTGAGGAACCATGTCCTAGAATGGGTTTTGGGGAGCACCAACTCCATAGATAGAGAATTAGAACCCTGGATGGGTATGATGGAATACCAAATCTACTATAATTTAGGATATGGGATATTTTTACCCTTAAAAACTATATTTTAGAGAATTTTTTATCTTAGTACAAACCAATGATCACACCTAGACTATGTTATCAAATAACCATCATTAAAGAGAGATAACTAATCACACAACACCATGAAACATTTTTAATATGTAATATAATTATAATATCATTTTATATGTGAAAAAGACTATGAATGGACTACTCACATGAAAAAATATGAATCTTTTGAATGATCTGATGAATAAACATGAACCCCTCTATCATCTATAAAGAGATAAATCATATATCGGCCTATATCACCACACACAAAACTTCGGATGGATAAACATAACACACCACTATGATATATGTGAAAAAATACAAATAGGATGGGATATCAATTTATTATTAACAGGACTTAGATGAAAATTTTTCATTTCATCCTATGAAATACAAGAGATTTTATATGAAAAGACTTTGGGTCCACACCAATTATTAGATTTAAATACCCAATATTATTATTCAATCATCCAGTTGGGTCTACCACAATTTATTCCTTCTTTTGATTACTTATTTCTATTTTTTCATTAATTACCAAATTATCAACCAAATATCACATGAAATCTCACATAAAACTCGTATATATTTCACATCTTACAAATCGCATGGGCCTCTTGCTCAAGCTACATTAGTCATGGTAAACACCAACTGATGCCACTACACCTACCCATCATTGTTGATATTTCTGAATAAATTTTTTCACTACCATATTTCATCACTTCACCAAAATAATCATCCAAATTTTGAACCATCATCCAAATTGATTGAAACTTTTGATTCATTCATCACATGATGAAGCTATATTGAAGAATAGTGGACGGTGTGGATACCGACCACTTAATCAGCCACCAAATCATGATGTGTGATGCACTGTTATACAAAACTAGGAATATGGGAGTTCACATAAAAAACCACATATAAAAAGACATTTTGATTAAGGATAAAACACAATGAAAGGATTTTTTACACATAGAATACCTAAAGTTCATTTGTAACACCAATAACCATTAAAAAATCCATAATAATCAAAAGAGTTGTGATGAAAAATCATAGAAACATTCAAGTTAATATAAAAAATAAATAACAAGTAATTAATATAATAAATAATACATACCTTTATTATGATCAACCATTGTTCAAGAATAATCTTTCATCGTCAGCGGTGAAGTTCTTGAAGCACTTTTCATTGATTACATCAATTTACTCTCAATCATCACTAAATACCTACCATGAGGCCCTCCTCTCAAATCTCTAGGAATGAATGAATAAAACTATAGATTATATAAACGTGAGAAATATAGGATAATCATAGTTCAATGAAATTAAATAATTTAGCTTAATTATTTAATCTATTCATTTTTTTCAACCACCTAGAAATGAGCACCATCATAGGTCCCGATGTGAACAAAACTTATGCCACCCCTATAGTAAACCCTACATTATAGACTTAACTATAATATTTTTTCCCACCATGGACCTCATTTACAATATTTTAACATCTAACCAAAAACACATGTGTAGAATATAAATAATATATTATTTTTAATATACTATTTTGGGGATCCCTAACACTCACTTTTCTATGTTGATTTAGTACATGGGTAAGAAAAATATTCTGGATTAAAAAAACCCTCAAAAAAATTATGAGGTCTTTAGATAAGGTAAAATAACGATTTTAACCATACATAGATTTTGAGACTTTTAAAAACTCAAAATTGAGCTTAGTCTCACTCAGGTAAATCCAGGGATATTACATGCCTATCTTCAAGTTGATCCTTCATCTAGATCATTTTTCTAACTGCTTATAATTAAGTAACATACTCAACTTCCATATAACTTGAATAAAAATATGATATCTCCTTGCAATTACAAGTCCAATATCTTAAAATAATGAATAATACTCCTCCTAAAGTAGACATTCTATTATCAACATGACCCACATAGTCAGAACCATTAAATCCATATAATTTTAGCTCACCTTTATTCTTATAAAAATACCATAGTTTGATTTACTTTTGATATACCTTATAATTATCTTAGCTTCCAATAAGTGTAAATACTTTGTATTTTATTTATATATATCAAATATAGTGACAAAAATAATAATGTTTGTCTTTGATGCATTCAAATAATAAATACTATCGATCAATTTCATAAATTATTTCTCATTTATATATTAAATTTCATCATCAATATTTAATTATGTGCCCACATGAATTTGTTTAGATACAACTATAGATTCTTCCATTAAAAACTTGTTCAATAACTCCTTGGAATAATTTTCTTAAGAGATGAAAATGTGGCCAACAATTTGGGTAATTTAAAGACTTGAAAATAAATTCATCTCATCATGTAAAGGAGTTTAAAATTTATTATTCATTTTTTCTTAAAAATATTCACATAAAATTTCTTCATTACTATAAAAAACATTATCATAAAAATATAATATAATTTCCCTCATTATATCACTTTATCATGTGGCGAAAATGGTCTAGTTAAAAGGCCTCAAGAATGCCTCCCCATATACCAGAGGCTACCAACTAGCAGTGGAGTGTGATATGTATAGTAAAGATATTATGCCCCCTAGTATAGAGTACAACACAATGAAATAACCATAATAATAAATATCATAATAACATAAAAATAGCATAAATATAATATAATACAACTAGAAATAAAAATGGGGAACTAATAACCAATAATGAAGAATCGTGTAATGATAAGTTGATATGTATCTAAATTTCAAACTAAAATGTACAAATAAAAGAATCATCTGAAAATAAATAATCCAAAAAGAATATATTCTTTAACCCCATTTCATACTCATCTCCAAAATTCGTCCCATCCATCAAGTAAAAAAATAATCAGTAACAAGGTCCATTTCCTTTGTCCAGACCTATATCTATGTAATCTGCTCGGGTAATAAATGGAATCCCATATCGGTTGTGAGTAAAACTCAGTAGGTCAACACCACTATGTCTAAAAAAATTATAATAATAATTTTCTGAAATAAATTGATAAATGGGTGTATTAATTAATCTTTTAATATAAAACATAAATAAATCTTCTTCAGCACCATGATGGAATGTCTCTAAGCATGCAACACAACCATGTCAACAATAACCATATACCATGGAAAAATCAATCAATTGGGTATATCCCTCTGTTTAAGTATTTTAAACTTTAGGAATAGACCTATATATAATCATTTTAGCATAGTACTGGGTAGAGCACACTCAATATAAGAATTATAGCATGGGATTGGGCAGAGCCCGCTCAATATAAGAATTACAGAATGGGAATGTGTATAGAACACTCAATATAAGAATTGCATCATGGGACTAGGTTGATCCTGGTCAATATAAGCATTAAAATATGGGAATAGGTGCAGCTCGCTCAATATAAGCATCATAGCATGGATATCACAATATCACATCACAAAACTCAATAGTTAATTAGGAAAATTACCATTTTTATTTCAATTAATTTTCATGTATATCTCAAATGATCAACATTAATATCAAAATCAATAATAAATTACCCAAGTATCCTCTATCAAGAAATAACCTAAGGTCTCATGTTATGATAAACACTCTTTAAAACATTATCCAAGTTCTTATTATTCAAAGGTTTTCTCACCCCACGGGTAGCCATAGGCTAGGTCACATCAATAGTTGAACCCAAATTTTCCCAACCAATATTCCAATCCATGATTTACCATAAATCAAACAATTATTATAACACATCATATGTTGTAAAAATGAAAATATTTCATATACTTCACAATTAAAAATACCATAGGGTTAGGTTCAGACTCCCTACATTTAATCGATGATTAACGTAATTCTTCCAATAGTAAATGTTGATAAGGATGAAGGTTTAGAATATCTCAAGAAGAACATATATCATCCCAGGTCAAGATCAAAATCCTAAAATAATATCATGGTAAAAATATTACACTGCAAAGAATAAGGAATGATAGGAGAAAAGGGAAACTTAAGAAGAAACACTCACCAGGGATTAGATGTGTAATTGGAATGTTCAGAAAGGAGGAAGAGACTCCAAAATCACCTAGAGTTCACCCGAGGATCGAAAGGATATGGATGAACATGTTGGAATAAAATAAAATCAAGCAGTCTTCCCACATAAAAAACCGGGTTTGAGTAATACACAGCATGTAATCCTTTCATATCATGTATTTCCACATTTTTAAGTTAAGTTGAAAAACATGTCACCTTAGGTTAATATTTATCCTGGTCGATATTTACATGATGTGAATTATTTTCATTAAATGTAACCAATTAACATAATTAACCATTTCATGAAATTTTTCTAGCGCCAGTTACACGTCATGTAACATTTACATGGTGTGTAATCATCTAATGAATAGTTTTCATCCTAACTTCTATAAAAGTGCCAGAACCACCAATGAAGCCTTCCAACTCATTGAAAACCCTTATAAGACTATTTAACATATTAATATTTAGACTCTATTAATTAAAATTAACATAGCTTTGTTAACTTTAGTTCATTTTTCCTAATAAAGTATCTCCATCTCTAAATAAGACTCAACTACAAAGGCTCAACAAAAAACTCAAAGAGGGGCATACCTAGAAAAATATGGGATCTTAAAACCTCCCAAACATTTATCATCTCATCCCCATTTCTCTCCAATCATCATGATGGGGTCTTGGTGAACAATTTTGTCTAGTGTTCTTGAAAATAAAATTACCTCTCCTAGGTCTCCTACTAAACATGTCCATGTTACCACTTTACTCAAACTAGAGGTATAGTTCTATCCCAATGATACTTCTCAATACATCCCACAATCCATATTGGATTCTCCTCAAAGGACGCGTCAGTGCAAAGCTTTATGTCCTTAAAGTCTACCACATGAGAGGGATTAAGATAATATCTCTGAATCTGTGACATGTGAAACACATCGAGCATGGTACTGTAGCACAATGGAAGGTCTATTCAGTACGCCAAAAGATAGAACATATCCATTATCTCAAATATTCCAAAACCATGGGTGCTAGATTTCCCTATTTCTTGAAACAACATTTCCCTAACCTAGGTGACACTCGAAGGAAAACATGATGAAAAAATTTGAACTCCAATGGTCATCTAAAATGGACAACATATGCTTTATACCGACTTTGAACTGTCACCAACAACCTCATGATCATTTAAACCTACTCATATGTCTCTTCCATGAGACTAGGCCCAACAAGTACTAACTCACCTACCTCCAACCAACAAAGAGGTGAATGAAACATCATGACATACAAAGCCTCAAAATGTGCCATTATGATTGATTCTTGGAATCTATTATTATATGAAAACTCCATGAGTTCCATATAATACTCTGATAAACTACTAAAATACAAAACACAATCCCATAACATGTCCTCCAGAACCTGAATAGTACACTCAGATTGACCATCAGTCTGAGGATGATACGTTTTTCTCAAAAGAACCTGTGATACTATATCCTTATTAAGACCCTTCAAAAACTGTGATGTAAGATGAGGATCTCAATT